>JAAXCT010001769.1:0-128027 GCA_012490785.1 Eragrostis nindensis
CACAAGATCCATGATTAATCATTAGTAGATAGCAGCCTCGCAGGTATAAACCTAAATAAAGGATGGCAGCTCATAATTACTATTCCATTTATTTTTGCAGAGAGATGCCTTTAACTGAACTGAAAAGCAGTACAGGAAGGTGTCGTCATAGACAAAGTTAGTAAAGGATGGCAAGAAGAGTATGATGCTTCTCAAAGCAGGTAATATATCACCCTATGACTTGAGGCAGTGTTGTGAACTATTGGAGTGCAGGTTTTCTTAGTCAGTATATAATTGCGCAATTAAATTATAGGTTGGCAAGTCTCTTATTGTTGGTGTTGCACTAGAAATTGTTACAGAATTTATTGTTGTGGACGAATTCACCATATCGTTTATGTTCGAAGTATTGATGTTAGCAGATAGGAAACTTTTAGCTCTGTGTCATGGCATAGAGATGGAGTGCTTGTTATTGAGTTTGCGACAAGATTTTTTTTTATATTACATTGCAATTGCCCGATCGAATAGGTAACAAGTTTCTTATGTAGCTATCTTCTGTGCAACTACTGATCAGTTTTGTTTACCTCATTTCAGTGTATGCATGGGTCGAAATGCAAATTGGGAGCTACTGTACTGTAGGACGAAGGTTGCAAGAGGTTAACATCTTGGGTGGCCTCATACTTCCAGTTTGGGCACAATAGAAAAGGCCCTAGCTAAACAGGTTGACTACTATGTCTATTATTCACACTTATTTGGTTGATCTGATTCCAAGACATGGCATCTCACCTATTTATCTGGTTCCAAATAGACATACAAATTCTTTTGACTGTGTTTTCCAATCCACACATTCCTCTTGAAGGTACTCCAAATAACTGTTTTCAAATAACAAAAAGCAAAGTTTCAGGATAACCATGAAAAAAATCCAGATGCAGTTGTCATGGCATGGTAGCAGCTAGGGTTGACCCTGTTTTATAGTCCCTGGAGGGTGGGATAATGTCTAAGGAGGATGGGGTAGGTCGGGAATAGGGAACAAAGTATGCATGTAGTCATATCCAGTATGTATATAGAAAGTGGGGATACTAATAGCTAAATGTAAGATGACATAAACCTTGTTATTGATAAATGATAATTTTGAATGTCTTACCGTAAAAGAATTGTGCTTTCAGTTTGTGGATGAATTGCATTCCTGCTTGTCAGAACTATAAGATAGTCTTGTTGACATCGGTAACTCTAGAGGACCAATACTCCCTCCAAGTGAGAACTTTTAACTTTAGGAACGGGGGCTTAGTTCAACTATTCTCAATCAGAGGTAGTATATTACTATATTGCAGTAAAATGAAATTGCAGATAATTTCCCATTTGTGTATCTATATTGTTGCTGGCTAACCGTGCTGAGTGTTGCTTTATGATCTTATGCTTTGTTGTTGTAATTGAACAGATTCGTCAGATTCACAAGAGAGTACGTGTTGTACGTTTAGTTACGACAAATGACAATCAACGAATCGTCGGTTTGCTCATTCCAAATTCAGCAGTGGAGTCAGTACTGACAGGTTTGTTTTGATATCCCAGCATTTCTAGGTTTTTGTTGTGTTCGGAATCCAAGGAGAAAAACCTATTATATGAGGGGGTTTGCTTGGAAATTTTATTAAGTTAATTAAACTATTAACCACCTGAGAGGGTTTTTTAATTCAGTAAATGGTACAGTATGGTATGTGCTAATTAAACATATACAAGAAAGTAAATGAAGAACCAGAGATAAATAACAGTGGAGAAATCTGAAGAAACAGAGAAACCAAATATCTAAAGCGATACATCTCCTGCAGGCTGTTGTACCAGAATAATCGAATGTTTTTTTTCTTGGCACTTCAACTGTGTATTTGACTAGATGTTGGTTTCTCTGTATTCGTTCCTGACTTCTTCATTCCTCTTTTTCTCTCTTTGTGCGCGCGTGTGTGTTTAAAAGCCAACTCGAATCCTTTGGACATTGAGGAGAGTTGTGAACTTATGCTGTCTTTTGCAGGCCTGCAATGGGTACAGGATATTGATGATTGACATGGAGAAAGGCATTGATTTTTTTCCCCCACATTTACATTTGCGTCTTTGATCATTGTTCTGATGCTAGATGCAGCCGCTTTTAGAGCCGCTGCACATTTAATTTTGTTTCTAGGAAGCTAGCATGCTAACTTATCTAATGTGATGAAATTCTTAGGTTAGAATCACCAAGGAATTTTAGGACAACTTCATCTTCTGTATCTGTATGTAATACGCGGCATGCCACCGCTGTTGTTTCTTTGTTTCCACTTGTGTTCTCTGCCTGAATTATATGTTGTATATTGTTATGTAAAGCAACCAAGGAAAGGTATCTCAAAGAACGGTTTCTCTGATATGGTGTTGTAGTGTGTTTCCCTTATGAAAACATCACAAGAAAAATTGAGATACGTCTATATTATACAAGTGCTTACTATTATTTCTGGTGACAAGATGTCTCCGCAACATCATTGTTTTCTTGAATCCCTTGACTTTGAACTGAATTTCGATACATTTACAAGTTGAGAAGCGTAATTACTGCTTTCCTGTACATGATGACGCTTTACAACTCCAATTGCAAGGAGTGGAAATCTAGGGTGTGGACAAGTTCATAGAGGTTCCAAATGACACAAAAGTCTGAAGTCTTTGCGGAGCTGTTGTCTCTTGACCTGGTGACTGTATTTATCATCATTATTATAGTACATCTAATCTTAACTGGTTGTTGGATGAATCGCTCCAAAAATAAAAGTTCTGGTCTAGAAGCTTCTGAAGCCTTCTTGATGAATACTCCTACATATAATCTTCACTGGTTGTCGGATGAGTCGCTCCAGAAATAAAAATTCTGGTCTAGAAGCTTCTGAAGTGTTCTTGATGAGTGGATCAAAAACTTGCACCCAGTACTAGTCGAGATCACTCGGTGACGAGGGTCACATGTTACGTTTCTTCTTTTAACTCATGATCCTGGATGTTTACCGGCTAATCTTTCACTTAATTCAAAAAAATCGGTCACTTAATCGAAGCTATCACTTCATTATCCGCACCTGGATTCCTCGGGTGACGTGCCAGGCGACGACCTTGACATGGTGTGGCCCCCGGCACTACCACTCCCGCGCAATGATACAACGCACTTACCTGCTGGCTCGCTAGTCGCCACCTGATCCGGTTACTCACTCGCACCCCACCCGTGCTCTGGTGTGGTGGCGACGCCATTGCCGGGCCGACGTGCGTCAACCAACCGCACTTGTCGCTCGCGTCTGGGCTTTTGGCCGGTGCTGCCAGGATTTCTGGCTGCTTGTTCGTTTGCGGGCTACTATCATCTCTGACTTTTTTACACCGGGCCAAGCTACCCTGTGACCACGACCTCCCGAGTATAGAGGTTTTTCCGGTGACATGACTGGTCTGACAAGCACAATCCCAGACGTATTCTGCTTTTCACTCGCTCGCTAGTGACCGGAGTTCGTTCGGTTGGTGCGTTTTCTGCTGGCGAACGAATCCGTAAACCACGTCGCTGTTGCGGGCTCGCGTGTTACTAGTTTGCTGCACAGAGGATCCGGGGACCGTTCCAAAGGGCTCGTGACTCGTGAGAGGCTGAGATGGCCGTGACGACTGGCAGGTCAGCTACGAGGCGCAGACCGGGTCACACTCACACGACTCACGTCTCCGCTCGATTACACACACTGCTCTCTCTGCGGCGACCCGTGCCGTGCCACACGAGCGCATGTGTCGCCTGACCGGCCGGGGCCCACGGCCCTCGTGTCTCTGAGTTCCGGTGATCCTAGGACGTCGACATGTGGGCCCCCCGCGATGGCCGACCAGGCAGGGCAGCCGGGGCAGGGCCGGCCACTGGCCTGATGGCCTCTGACCGGCAGGCTACCATCCACCACAGGTTGGCCCACAGGGTGATAAGCCGACGAATGATCCCCACTCTGAGCAGGTCAACCGGCCAGGCGGTGACAGGGCCAACGCGCCACCCATTTTGCTACACGCACAAGCTATGCTGCTGACTTATTATACTCCTACTCCCAAAAGTAGCTATGAAGTGAATTGTTGTATGCTTCAACTTGATAGAGAAGACACGGTTTAACATGAAAAAGACAGTTTTTCAATTCTCAAATTAGTTAGAAAACCGTTGAGAAAGAAACTATCTTGTGCTCATACTATTTCAGCTGATTCTTGGTTATTACCTTAGCAAATGAGAAAAAAGACACACTGAAGTTCACAAGTTCGAATTTATATTGTTTAAATATGATTTCTTTGGAAATTGTTAGGTGCAAGATTAGAGCAAATGAAAACAAACCATCATGCTACTTTTGGGTGTACACAGCTGTGTTTACCTAGCATTTTTCTCGAGAGGGGTTGGGGACGAAGCTTCCTGGAAGCCTACAAGCTCCAAAAATCAAAATCATAGTTGAAATAAAAGAAAAAGCAAAACAAAAGCCAACATGGCAACCCATGAGTTTACGTTGTTTTGTACTCCTGTCTCTTTGTTAAGGTAAGCATTTGGAGTAAGTCATGTAAACCGCCTAACTTAAAGTAGCTTTTCTTATTTTAGATTGAACAACATGGAAAAAGAATATAAAAAGGCAAAAACAAAGTGTGAGTAGTGTGATCCTAACTTCTGCAGTATACATACACCCTCGAACACCTCGATGTTATGTGCACGCCATGTCTGGCAGGTGCAAGCCTGCAAGGTATTCCATTACCCAAAATGGAAACTACGTTGGTCTTTTAATTTCTCCAAGAAATTAAGCCAACTTATGATAGACCCTTAGCCAATGGCAACTTTAAATGCCACGAATTGTATTTTCAGTTATGATCATATTTCTTGTAATTTAAAAATTTGTTGCATATGTGAAAAATATTCGTATAATTCAACATCAATAAACATTAATTTGTCTGTGTAATTTGATACAATATTTTTAATTGTAGAGAGAATAGTTAGATGTCAGTTATCTCGGGCATAGGGTCAATTAAAAACTTTTATGAACTGTTTTGTAGGCATCATGTAACGATTATTCATTCAAAGCGAACAATTAGTTATTAGCGTCAAACCCATCGAAACAAACAATCATATAAAACCAATTTGTCAGATATCCAGAAGGAACAATACAAGCAGGTTCATCAAGTAAGTAACTGACATCGAACACGGCCATCTGAAAGCTTTTTGAGGTCGAGTAAGTAACTAACATCGAACACGGCCATCCAATTGCATTTAAGAGAATCTTGTCGTATAGCAAACATGACCAATTAAACACTTTTTGAAAAGATTTGTTGACAGTGTGCAGGTGCATCCGTGCATGGATTCACGCAGGCAATTATACCTCAAAACTATATTAACGGGAGCTCTTTCACCGTTTTTTGTTTAAAAAACCGCTTCCATATTGCACATACGGAAGTCGGTTGCGCTTCTTCAGTTTTGCCATTTCCACCTCCCCGCTCCGCTGTGGGCCCCATTTCCGCGGCTCCGCCACAATCATCAGAGTAGCGACCTCTTTCTTCTCTCCCCTCACGCCACACCACAAGTGTCCAGCCCGAGAAATCGGATCAAAACAAGCAACCGGGCACGAAGCGAAGGCTGGCTCCCTCTATCGCACACGAGGGACAACCGCAGCCGAGGCGAAGGCCTGCGCATAGAAACGCAAAAAGATCTCGCTCTCCCTTCCTCCCCGTGTGCAACTGAAAGGTCTCTGTCCTTCTCCCTCTGGCTGCGGCCTGTGGGTGGGGTGATCGGCGCCGCCGGCGGTGAGCGCTGCCTGACATGGTCGGCCGGATGGAGCGACAAAACGCGTCGTCGTCGGCGTCCTGCTCCGTCTCCGCCGCCTCCTCTTCGTCCTCTTCGGCCTTCGGTGGCAAGAAGCGGCCCGACATACTCAACATGATCCGGGTACGACTAGATATACTCGCTCCCGTTCTTTGTTGTATTTTTGAGAAGAAAAAAGTTCATCTTTTTATGCGTTATTATGCGTAGCTTCCATCGTTTTTATCCTGCAACGTTTGGTCAGTCAAATCGAAGCGTCTGCTGCTCTGTTTGTGGATGAAAATACCCTACCAGAATCATTCGGATTAGGGGCCGTGCTGTATGTGAGACGACTGTTCGTTCTGCAACAAGGGAAAATCGCTGTTAGGGAGTGGAAACAAAAAAACAACCTTTTTGATTTTTATAGCTTTTACTGGAGGAAATTAATCAGAACCAGCGCAACTTGCAATCGGAGTCACAAGATTTCAAGGTTTGGGGTTGCAACTTCCAAGCGAAGTCGGACTTTTGCACCAACTGCCTGCTTTTTGACTGGGTACGCATGCGGCATGGGCATGTCACTCCGGCCGTAAGCAACTTGTACTTTTTGGAGCCTTGCTCTGCGTCACCTAGTATCCTGATGCGCATCGACCACTTCGTGCAAACCGGGAGTTCGCAGGGTTATATTGCCTGGAGCAGTAATTGATGTATCAATGCCAAGCAAATCGTTAGCGTATTTCTCGCTTTATTCGATGAAATTGACCAGATTAGTGTATTTCACTCACAAGTGCCAGAAGAAACAGTGCTCGTCTTCCTGCCTCGGAGAAGCTGCCACTTGTAGATTCAATTTTGGGATTTCTCGTTGGGTTGTTGTGATTAAATGGCGTGCAAGTGTCAGCAGCTTGCAGTGCTCGACACTTGGGCCACATGTTTAATCAGGAGCCTTGCGGCTTAAGATCTGGACCACCGGTAAAGTAGCACCTGAAGTATTGCAGATATCGTCGAACTGAATTCATAAAGCAGGGAGGGCAGATACCCATTCACATTTCACACGATCCTAGGATATGGGCATATGGCCATGTGCGCTGTGCCGCTGTCTACTAGGTTGGGCAGACTGAAGAAACAAGAGTGCTACTTGTTTGTACTATGTCTTAAGCCAACTGTCTCTTCATTGTTCTCCGTAGTTTCTTTTGCTGCTGTTAGCCTTGGGCCCTAACTGGTTCTCAGCGTATTTGTTATAAGTGAAAGATTATCGACACAGTAACTTTTTTTCCCCCCTCCCCGTAGATGTTATTTTTGCAACATTCCTACAGCTACCTGTTCTTGTATTGGTAGGCAAGTTGTCTGATTAAGTAATACTTTTGATTTGGCTGTAGAAAGGTTTGTTATTCTGTTTTCCTTGTTTCAGATGCTATGAGTCGTTTGTATCAATGCATGTTGAACAACTATAGTCTTTTAAGTTCTGAAGCCCCCAAAATGTGAAGTTGTTGCACTGCAATTTTTGAGCAACTGCCATTTATGCTGTTTACAGTTCAGTCTCATTGCTTATTCTATAGCTCGTGAGTTATTGCAAATCTGTTAGTGGATACGCTTACACTATATTTGGCTCATCTCTTCTTTGCACGGCTACAGAGTGCAGCCTGTCTTAATTCTTCATCTACTGATACTGGCAAGGGAAGGAGTAAACTGTCAAGCAATAAAGTCACACATGGATTCCACTTGGTGGAAGGAAAGTCTGGCCATAATATGGAAGACTACCATGTGGCAGAGTACAAGTATGAGAAGAACCACGAGCTTGGTCTTTTTGCCATTTTTGATGGCCATTTGGGAGATAAGGTGCCAAGTTACCTGAAAGCCAACCTTTTCAGCAACATAATAAAAGAGGTAAGTTCTACTTTTGGCGCTCTATTCGAGAAATGGAGAAACAAGGGATCATCTCGGTCCTTTTTTATTTTCATACTCTGAATATACCTTACTGTTCCCTTTTCTGACTGCTGCAGCCTCTCTTCTGGGCTAACCCTCATGAAGCAATAAAAAATGCATACAGCTCTACAAACAAATATATTCTGGAAAATGCCAAGCAACTTGGACCAGGTGGTTCAACAGCAGTCACTGCAATTGTAGTTGATGGTAAGGATATGTGGATAGCAAATGTAGGTGACTCTCGGGCTATTGTTTGTGAAAGGGGTGCTGCTAATCAGCTCACTGTCGACCATGAGCCCCATACAACAAATGAAAGACAGAGGATTGAAAAGCATGGTGGCTTTGTAACAACATTTCCTGGTATTGCTTTTCTTGCGTCATTTTTTTTGTCAATTTTGTAAGTTTGAAGAACAGCTGTCTTATCGTATTCTTTGGTTTGCTCACAGGTGATGTTCCTCGGGTGAATGGCCAACTTGCTGTTGCTAGGGCTTTTGGTGACCAAAGCCTCAAGGCCCACTTAAGTTCAGAACCTGACATTAGGCATGTACCGATAAACTCAAGTATTGAGTTCGTCATACTTGCCAGTGATGGATTATGGAAGGTGAGAACCAGAATTGCTTGCTAAATACTAAGTTCATTTATCGTGTTCATTTTGGCTTCTACTATCGTGAAGAGTATCTCAACTTTAGCTTCCTTTTGTTTAGTATTTAATCCATGTAACTAGAGTATCTAATCGTGGGCAGGTTTTTTTTAACCTTTTTTGAGTTATCAGATACCTCCTATCTCCCTTCTCTAAGCAAAAAGGAAATGGTTGAACTATCATAGTGTCTCCTTAAAAATTATATTTATTACCTATTTAACCTTGTGAAATTCACTCTTGGGTGATTCATCTCTATCTGAGACTTCCATTCTTAAAATTATGTACGACGATCAGGTTGTGAAAAAACAATTTTTGAATACAGGTGATGAAGAATCAGGAAGCCGTTGATCTCGTGAAATCAATCAAGGACCCTCAGGCAGCAGCAAAGCGACTGACAACTGAAGCCCTTGCAAGGAAGAGCAAAGATGATATTTCTTGCATCGTGATCCGTTTCCGCTGCTGAATCCCTGGATGTCATACTCCATGATGCATTAATCTCCCATCCTTTCCTCGTGATATCGATTGCCATATGTCTGTAATCTTCTACCTTTTGCCGAATTTCTGTAGTAGCTGTTGTATCTATGTTAGTTGTGAACAGAATTGGAACTAATTAGGACAGTTAAGACTTCAGAGCTAGGTGGCTGTATGTGTGTGTGCAGGGTCATTTGTGCATATCTACACCATCATAAGCTGTGTGGCTGTTAACCAGGACTTGCAGTCTATGGTTGTGTGTTTGGGGTGGTAACGGATCAATGGTGGCAAGGTTGTGTATAGGAACTTACTGATTTGATTTGTTTTTTCTTTGTTCGCTCCCATATAATAGGCTAGGAACCTCTGATTTCAATGGAACATGTTATAGATTCAAAGTTCTGGCATTGCGGTTTCTCGCGGTACTAAATTAAGGCATTTCTGAGATGTTATGGACAGATTAAAATTGAAGGAAAATACAAGCCTCATAAATGCTTACATTTTGCAACAAACCTAATATTTAGCAAACTTTGAGCGTTACAAATACTTTTTTACATGGAAATACATATATGTTAGGCCAAAGGGAGTATAGTGCTATTGATATATGTATATCCTCTCAAACTAGGTCACTTTTTGCCCGGTGATGAATGGTGAATAGGTGAGATGCGCCACTAGAGAGTTACAGAAAGTGCATGAAAAAAATCAAACAAAAATATGGATGAAATTGCATGTTGTTAAAAGAAAAATCTGTGTATTAATAAATAATGAATTGCATGTCTGAAATTAAAAGTATTGTCTCATAACTATTCAAATTGATTTTCTCTTTTTATTTTTATTTTTTTAGGACAGTTTTTTGTTGCACCTTTATTGCATGGTAGTAGGTAACATTATGCACTATCCATCTATATTTTTATTAATTTTTTATATACTTGGTTAAGTCTCTGCTTGCCATACGCTTTAGTTGGCATGTCGAATCTCGTAACTGGATCATGGTGACCTTGTCGAATTTCAACTGGCCACCATCACCATGGGTCTATAGCTAATTAATAAGTAGGCGTGACATCTTTCACTAATCGAGTTGGATGTCAATTTCAACTTAGCATAACCTAGAAGTTGTCATGTCACGATTTATGATACAGTCCACCAGAAGGTAAACCTTTTTTTTTTTTTTGAGATTACACAGTACAACTCAGACACTCATAACGCACGCACACTCACCCCTATGAACACACGTACGCAAACCCTACCCCTATGAGCATCTTCGAAGACAGAGCCGGCAAATCCAGAGATACGAAGTCACCACTGGCGCCTCGCTGTCGACGGGAGCGTCGCCTACCACTGAAAGCACAAATGCCGTTAAATCCTTGGAAATTCGCTCCCACGGGGAGTCGAACCCAGGACCTGAGAGGTGTTACTCGGATGCCTTAACCACTAGGCCAAGACCTCTTTCACCGAAGGTAAACCTAATAACACCCTTCATCATAGTATAATCACACATTTCCCCCATATAATGTAGTTAGGTACGACAGCCTTAATTTGTTACAGCATTACTAGTGACATGGATTACTTTTTCGGTGGAACAGTTACCAAAGGGACGGTGGCACATCATACTCCATGCAAATTACTTGCGCGTACACAATATAATTCATGCACGAACATTGAATGTACTAATACTCTTTTTTTTTTCTTAAAAAAAAGGCTTATTTTAGTTAGCATTGTGCACTTTACTACTGTCATATTTTGCATTCGGTGTTGCACAGATATGGTGTGAGATGTCAAGCACAGGTATTGTGCTCAACTATTTTGCACGGATACGGCGATACGGATACGGATACGCGATACGGCGATACCGCGATACGGCATTTCTCCAAAAACACCGATACGGCGATACGGCGATATATATATATTAACATAATAAATTCAGGAATTAACCAAGGCAACAAAATACAACCGAGCAGTTAAAACGTAGTACTACTCAATATCTTAGTCTAATTTAGTGGTTCTCACACACGCCATAGCCAGCAAATTCTGGACGTTCTAAGATAATATATATTACAAAATAAGTTAGATTGATGAGCAAACACAACTAGCCAACATATACTGCCGCTGCTGGTGATGACTGCTCGACGTTGTCAGATATACCCAAGGCCCCAAGATCTTCTACGATCCTTTCCAGGTCAGGTTCATCCAGCGAGAGTTGAGCATGCTGAAGAAACTCTGCTCCGCCTTCAATATCAGCATGGTCATCTCCTCCGACATCCCACATTGCTGATGGACCATGGGAGTACTCTGGAGATTTCCTTGATAGAAGGCGCAAGTTTTGGTGTGTAAAAACCAAATCCTCGGCACGCCCAGGATTGAGCCTACAACAATTTATTTGCAATCAGATTTCATGAATTGGCAATAACATATAGTAACTATTAAGAAAAAACAACAGAAGGAAAAAAGTAGAACCTATTTCTAATGGAACTATGGATCAACCCATATGTACTCCAATTTCTTTCAGCACAAGAAGATGATGCAGGTTGTCCAAGTAATTTAGCGCCAATTTCTTTAGCTCAGGAGCATTGTTGCCATGAATTCCCCACCACTGCTTTGGCTCATAGTAAATTCTATCCTCAAGTGAGTCAAAAGAATTAAATCCATTTCCAAACAAAGAGAAGTCAGCAAACTGTTGCTTGATCTTTATCAATTCATCACCAGAAAAAAACCTCCTAAAGCATTTGTTTCTCATGTCAGAAATATCCCCATCCATATGAGGAGCTTGGCGGTTTGGAGCTGCACCAATCCACTCTTCTGTGTAATACTTGGGGTTCAATGAGTGTGCCAAGCAATGTAAGGGGGTGTTACATTTTTCCCATCGACTCACTAAGATTTCATTCACAGCAGAGAAAAAGATGGATTGCTCATGTGGTTCCTTCCCTTCATGACGATAAATCACAGCCCTGACCTTATCTATCATTGTATCCCACATTTCATAGATCAAATGGAGGCATGGTCTGTCGGTGTCAGCTGCACGTATCATAGAGTAGATGGGTTCAGTGAATTCAATGATATAGCTGATTTTATCCCACCACACATCATTTACCACCTTCTCTTTGACAAATTGGGCTCGACCAGTATTGTCTTCCCTATAGGAATTCCATCTTTCACTCACTACCATCTGTAAAAGAGCGTCTTTGATAGCACGGAATCTCTTCAACATTACAATAACAGATGCAAATCTAGTATCAGCAATGGCAAGAAATTTCAACTTACTATACTCATTGAACATGGACAACCTCATGGAGTGATTCATGATGAAATTTTTTATCGCTGATGCATCTCCAGTAATATCATTGATCCAATTGAATTCTGCATGAAGCTCGTCATCAATATTCCTAGGAGCACATATGTTCTTCAAAGCAAGATTCAAAGTATGAACAACACATGGGGTCCAAAAAATATGGGGATGTTTTTGTTCAACAATGAATCCAGCAGCTTTGCAGTTCGCTGCATTATCAGTGATCACTTGCACAACATTATGTGCTCCAATCTCATCAATTACAGCAAGCATCTTCTCTGCAATATACTCCTTCCTTTTGATTTCACCTTCAGTATTGATAGCTTTCAGGAACATAGGGCCATCTTCTGTTACAGCCATGAAATTCAAGAGTGGGCGCCTTTGAGCATCTGACCACCCATCTGATACAACACTAACACCTTTCGAGCTCCATGTTGACTTGATTGGTTGTAGCATTCTCTCAACATGTGTCCTCTCCTGAAGAAGAAGAGTGGTTCTGAGCTTATTGTAACTAGGAGGGACATAGCCTCCCAAAGGATGATTGGCAGCAAAGATGAATGCTTGTCTGAAATATGGATTTCTTGCAAGATTGAAAGGCAGGCCTGCTGTGTAGAACATCCTAGCAATCAGAGCATCAAGATGGCTACGAGTTTCCAAAGTAAAGCTAGATTCAATTGCTGAAGTATTCCTTTTCTTCCTTGCACTCAAACCAACACCCTCAGTTGGAAGTGGAATGTTCCTTGGCATGTCCCTGGCAACAACAGCTTGAGCTTTGGTGACTTCATCACGAAGTTGTTCAAGAACAGGCACTGTCACTGCTATACAAGAGGAAATACCGAAACCTCCAATATGCAAAAGATGTGCCTTCACTCTTGCATAGCTACCATGGAATGTATGATTACAGAGCCTACATCTTGATTTTGTGTTTCCTCCTTGCCCCTTTCCTGTCTTCTCAAGCAGCTCAATATACCTCCAGAGTGGCTTTTTTTCATCATCAGTTGGAGTAATCACACGAGAGGAAGACAACAGTTGCTTAGCAGCAGCAGCATTGTTTGCATGCGGTCTAGCAGTAAAATTGGATGCCATTGTATCTGGAAAATAAGAGGAAAAACTATCTAAATTTGGATGCCATTGGATCTGAACAATAGCAGGACAAAAGCTAAATAAAATCGGATGCTACATTCATCGTATTTGCACATTTGCACATGGAAACGAACGAACTAAAGAAGTAGAGGAGAGGATCCAAGAAACCAAGACTCACCAGTCAGTTCGTACCTTCGTGATCTTGTAGAAGAAGCAAATCCCGGCCGCCGCCGCCGCGCGGTGCGGTCGACCGGCCGGAGGTGGATCCCGTCGACGGTTGAGGGCTTAGAGCGATGGACGGCAAGCAGCCATGAGCGATGGCGGTGCTGCGGCCGCGAGTGCGCAAATGATATGGGCTGACCGCGTCGCTCGATCTGGTTTTGATGCCGCAGGTTCCGTATCGGGGAGGTGTCCCGTAAGTATCGCCCGAGTATCCGAGTTATCGTAATTAATTGAAAAATCAAAAAACGCAGGATTCGCACGGGATACGCATCCGGCCGTATCCGGCGCGTACCCGTATCCGGCGCCGTGTCCGATACCGGTACGCCGTTTCGTGGCCGTATCCGCGTTTCGTAGGTGCTCAACAGTCCCAATGCTCAGACAAGGCCTCGCCGTACGCCGTTCATTTAACCTTTGGTTTAACAACAAGAACGGAGTCTGGGATCAATTATCAAAATCTGATTTAAGGCGTTGTTTCTTCCTTCTTCGACCTGAATGTTGGCAGCAAACAGCAACAGCATCTAACATGTATATTCCTTCAATGTTGGTTGTTCTCGGTTTTTTTCAATTCCTGAATATAGTTACAGAGTACAGTGAGAACAACAGGGTCCTGACGGACATAACATACACCAAAAAACCTCACCGTTTCATTCGACAACAATGTATAGTGAATGATACGGCATTGACTGTGGCCCTTTGTTCAGCTGAAATTTTTCTCCGTTTCTTGTTTAGTATGATCACTTTTGCATCCAGCGCCTGGTAAGATTATCAAGAGAATTTGTGCCCAACAATAACGTAGCCGCTATATATGTGGCAAAATATTGCACGAATATATGTGTACTTTAACAGAAATATTGGTGAACAATAATGTTTTGCATAGTAACATTATCTTTTTTGAAAAAAAGAAGAATCAATTGTCCATAACTGAATGATCTAAAATATAAAACCAAAATGAAGCAAGCTAAAACACGAGACATAAGTGATGCAATTCCAACATGGTCAACAATGAATCAAATAGGGGTTCTCGGTACATACATCAACTACTAGTAACTGACTAGTAGATAGTACACTTAGATAGTACACAACAAAGCTCTACAACTTCCATAAGCACACACGAGACATAAGTAATGCAATTCCAACATTTGCTGGTGCTCACCAACACAAGATGGGCTTCCGTAAAAGCAAAGGCCCAGCAACTCAGAAAGTCTCAGCGTAGCAGCAGCCCACACCATTCATCCACACACCAGAATCCGTTCCCGGCCCAGAACGTGGTACCTGACCGAGCGATAGCGGCCGGGAGGGGCGGAAGGAGGTGCGGGCGGCGTGCCGGCGACGGCCGACTCCGGTCACGCGTCGGCCGTCTATCGAAGTCGGGTGAGCAGAGCTGAGGCCTCCCCGAGAACCCGACCAGTGATCGACGCGCCGCGCATCCGTGTAGCACAGCACAGGACACAAGGCTGAGGCTCTGCCGTGAGGTGTTGCTAAATTCTCAGCTTCTCGTTGGTGCTTCCTCGTCTATTCACATGTGCATCATCAAGTGTCAAATTTGGACGGCCGGCGCGGCATCCTATCCCAATCTTCCCTGGGTTTCTACCACCGGGGCTCGACCAGATGGCAGGACCATATCATGCTCAACATGTATACAAGTTTGGCAGAACATAACAACATTCCTCCCGCCGGTAACATAGCAGCGTCAGCTGGCTACTAGCTGTGTTTTTTTTTCGTGAGACCAACAGAAAAAAAAATACTAGTTGTTGTTCTCACAGAGAATATATGCTTGATTAATAATTGTGGCCCCTATACTTCTGTCTGTATCGTTTGTTACCCATTAGTTGTAGTACTACTAGTCCATGATCACTGTCATTCAGTGATCATGGAGCGTGGAACAGGCACTGCGCTCTTATTAAACCGCTTCCTTAGCCAGGAGTACTAGCTAACATAAAAAATTATTACTTGTATAGTTCTATGCATAATACAAACCGTACACAATAATTGAGACAAAGTAAACCACTGCCGTACACAATAATCTAATTGTTTCACTGATTGGTGACAACTGACATCCCGTTAACTTCGAGGTGCCTGAAGTGATTTCATCAATGTATCACGATAGTGTATGTCAGTTCATTCTTTGGCAGAGGTCCACAACTACTACCAGAGGTCGCAGAGTAGGAGAGTGACATGCGATACTATTGGCTTGCATCCACCCAGGCTTACCCTAAAACGCGCGTACTGGATACAATATCAGTTTCTAACCTTGCAGTACACAAAGTTCAACCTCTTTGCCTCATCAGTAGATGATGTAAAAGTGTATATGATGCATATACTGCCATTAGTGGTAACATCTTCATCGCCACACCATCATACATTTCTTTTTCCTTTGCGAGAACATCATCGTACATGCGTCCACAATAGACTTAGCTTTGTCATAACATTACGTCGCAGGGAGTGCTATTATTTTGTAGCCGCGGAGGTTACCAACGGGACAGTTGGTTACAGCATTAATTATACTCCATGCATACTATATCACTATATACCTTATAATCGACACCATTAAGTTAACTTAACCTGTGCGTGTATGTATCAACCAAACACGTAGCTGTTCTCCAGAGCTTGGAACACGGTGGGCTCCGCCTCCATCACCTCGGCCATCTCCGGCGCCACGTGCACGTACACCACCCAATCGCCGTCCCCGCGCGCGCTCGGCATCGGCATCACGTACCCGGTCCCCGCGGGCCACGGGAAGTGGTACGACGCGAACGCCGGCAGGCCCGTCCCGAAGTCGGCCTTGCCCACGGGGAAGCCCATCCCCGACGACACGATGCACGCCATGGCCTCGTTCCCGCCGGTACCGCCCAGGTACGCCCTCGCCGCGGCCGGCTTGGGCCGCAGCGCCTCCACCCAGTCGACGAGGCCGCGGAAGTGGTCGTCGGTCGCGGCCTCCGCCACCCACCGGTGCACGTCGCCGGCGACGTCGGCGAGCGCCATGCCGCGCAGCTCGTCGGAGCCGAAGACGCCGTACGGGATGGTGAGCACGTTGCCGAAGTAGGCCTTCATGGCGCCGTCCGCCGGCAACATGCGGGCCCGGCCGTCCACGACCACGCCCATGCAGCACGCGCTCTGGCGCGGGGAGGCCGCCCGGGAGCACAGCTGCCACAGGTGGGCCGTGAACGCCTCCAGCTTCGTGCGGCCCGGGCCCGCTGACGCCTTCAGCGCGGCGATGTCGGCGGCGGATATGCGGTAGATCCGGTTCACGGCGACGGCGGCGGTGGGCGGCGCGGCGCTGCGAGGGGAGAAGAGGTGGTCGATGAGGGCGGCGGTGGACGGCGAGCGCGGCGGCGGCGGGTCGCGGGGGGCGACGAGGGAGCGGCGGAAGGACGGGGCCGGTGCTGCGGAGCTCCCACAGGCCGTTGCGGCCCATGCGACGAGAAACATGTTGAAGGAATAGGCGTCGCAGACGCGATGGTCGAAGGTGCAGCCTACGACGGCGCCGCCACACTTGAAGTTCGTGACCTGCGTGCATGTGCCATGCAAATTAAGCCGTGGCAAAGTCTTGAACTTTATTACGTCATAAATTAAATCAAATCAGAATTACTACATGCATCACATGCAGTGCGATGTGTTTTTTTCGGTGTTTCAGTCTTTTTGACGCTTGGATTTGCTTTGACTCTCTGCTGTCAGTGTTTCGTAACTCGGACACGCCAAAACTTCCTAGGAAAGCAGTAGATCATACCTGAACTGACATCACGCCGTCTTTCTTGGCGGGCACCAGCCTTTCGACGCCCTCGTCCACGAGGCCCAGCCGGAGCTCCCGCAGCACGGCGCCGCCGGCGCTCGCCTCGGTGAAGTCCACGCCGCGGCCGCTGCACAGAAGCTCCGGCTCGCCATCGCCGTTGGTGACCACCTCCCCGGCCAGCGGGTAGTACGCCACCAGCGTCTTCGCCAGCGCTTCCTTGAGCGCCGCCGCGGTGGGCGCCGGGTCCAGGTAGCAGAAGAACACGCTGACGTCGAGCGGGGGCAGGAGGAGGTCAAGGTTCGACAGCGGCAGGCGGTGCTCCTGCAGCGGCAGCGCCGGCACCACCGTCGTCGTCGTCACCGACGTGATGGTCACCTCGTGGCCGCCGTGCTCTTTGGTGGTGGTCTCGTTCACCATGTCGCCTGCTTGAAGTGTGCGCGTGTGTTGGTTACTGACAACTGAGGGACAGAGGGAAGTTGGAGACTCGGGTCTTCAGGTTTCAAAGGCGCCATGGTGCATGTATTTAAATGGAGTGGGGTTAGGTAAACAAATCAGACTGAAAATTTGCAATGTACTACAAATCTACTTTTTTAAAAGGATGTACTATAAAACTATTTTAGACAAAAAAAATATTTAACTTTGCTTCTCTAAAACGCCCTCATTTTTGTTCCACTGCGCAGATCACTACTCTACATCACTCATATTTTCCACTCAGAGGTTTGCTTTAATGCTGGTCTGCAGGTTTGGTGAGTTTCTCTTTTACTGCAGAGAAGAATTAATTTTTTAGATAATGGGAGAAAAACCATCCCAGCCTTGGCCTATTATGTAAGCACATCTCTTTAATTTGTTGGGAGACAAAATTAATTCAGTTTGGTGTCTACGGTTTGACTTACTAGTTCATCGAGCTTTTGGGGCAACTTGTGTTGTTGATACTAAATCAAGCTTTCATGTGTAACATTTGCAGTACCGTTCACAATTTGGGAGGGAAAAGAGACGAGACAGCTACGATTATGTAGGAGCGTCGTGAGATCAATCCAATCCATTGATGGATCGACCAGACCAGACCTTGATTTTATTGCTCGAAACTGAAGTGTTCAGTGTTGATCAGATAAACCAAACTCCCTAACCACATAGTTTTCCGACCTCACAGGCAGCTGAACCAAACTGACCTACGTTTGGCATTGCATGGTCACCTGTCACTTCCCTACAAGGCAGTAGTAAGCTTATGTGACAATTTCGTACGGGATCCTAGTTTTTTGTTGAAGCTGGCAAGGATCCAAGCAGCAAGCGAATAAGCAGAAATGCTTTCTGTAAACTGCATACGGTTGGGGGGAAAGAACGCTGCCAACAACCCCCGCCTCTTCGAGCGGGGCGTAGTGGCGAAACCAGTAATCTAAACCAGCTGCAAAAGCACTGCCGCCTGTCATACCACTAGTGCTACTGTTGCAGGCGTGCCTTATATATTGAAGCAACCGGTGTCACGATCGACATTGCCCACATCAAAGCTAAGGGAGGAGAGGAGATGCATGTGTAGCGTGGGGGTGACGGGAACCAGAAAAAAGATCCCCTTTTTCTTTCAGAGACCGACCATAAGAGGTGATTGATTTGGAAAGGCGGCAGCAAAATCCGAGCCAATCACATCTGACAAATTATAAAAATGAACCTAGCAACGATTATAAGAAATGTAACTCTCCAGCAACTTACACACCTAGAGCGCGAGCATGATGGCACAATGAGAGGTGCACCACAAGCGGGGCAGCGCAAGTTAGGTACAGCTTTCGGCATTTTAAGAATTCTGATAAAGTACCTGTTAGCTGGCCGGGTTGACACACTTGCTTCACTGAGTGAAAGATAGAAGAGCCTGCGTCAACAGGGACAGCCAACTACACTCGAGGGCGCGCTCGTCAAAACAGCGCTGATTATTGCCGGCGCGGCTTTGTTGCATTGGTTCAAACCAAACTGCCCGTCCACGCGTGTCGTCCATTGATTTGCTGCGAGATCGATTTCCTCAAGCCCTGTCCAGTGCTATTGCTTGATGACCTGTGGGTGACATGTTGATTACTCGTGCAATATATAGGTCTGGGCGTTCGCGTCAAGGTAACTGCCGGTCGACGTGGCCTCGCCGTACGTAGAGCTGCAGCACAACAGATTAGCAAGGGTGACGACACGTAACTGGAGTTAGGCGCTGCTCCATGCATGTCTCTGACTTTTAATTAGCTAGTTTGGCGCGTCACGCGTGCACCGTAGACCGCGTTCAGTATCTCGCGGTCTTATGTAGCATTGCGACCCATGCTCTCACCAGCTTCGATCATCCGTCCATTATTGTTGCACCTAATAATGATCATTTTTCGCGCGGGCCATTAATTCTTTGCAGCTTTCAAGAGAGGTCGGGTGTAAACATTCAGGATCGTGACTGCGTACCAGCAACCAAGTCCAACCAAAAGGTACCCCCCTCGGGAAAAAAAAAAACCCAACATAGTGCCCCTATGCTAGTGACGATCTAGTCAGTGGCATCATAGAATAAGCCAAACTCATGAATAAATTGTTAGTGACTACGTCCTTCGCCAATCGTCGTAATGTAGCCACTACTACTCAAGGCCGTCCAGGTCACCAGCTCGAGAGCTCCTTCGCTACCCCGTCCGCGGGCCGGCAACAACTTGAGTCAGTTGACTCGATCAGTTCGAAAACAGTAGTGGCCCAAATAGCCACCATCGTTCCAGTTGCGTGCTGGTGCTGCGCTGCTCCTGAAGATGCCGAGCCTGCAAAACTTGGGATTCCAAAGTGGGCGAAGATGAAGAGTGCCCTGTCGTACGTGGGATAGGGTCGTGCGTGCGCCGCGGGGCGCTCCAGCTGCCGGCCGCTCGCCCACGCTCCAGGACAGGGCCTGCACCGTTGCTGCGCATAGAACCCCGCAATGTTACGAAAGCTTTGCATTATACTCCGTTGTTTATATTTTGTAAACGAAAAGAGTACTAAACACGGTGTATACACATACCGATGTCGAGCCTGCCAAACATGGAATCCCAAGGCGGCAGCGCGGGAAGCTGAGAGTGCCCTGTCGTATGTGGGTCACCTGCGCGTCCAAGCCATAGCATCGTGCGTGCACGTACAGCTCGCTCCAGCTGCCGGCCGCTCGCCCGCGCCTGAGCCAGTGACGGCCTGCACCGTTGCAGCAGCGCATAGCACCCCACGCTGTTTTTTTTTTAGACCGTGCGGGGCACGTTTTTCATTAAGAAGAAGAAAAAGTTTGTTACAACGTGATCAGGACTAAGTCCCCTAGGGGACCTAGCAAAAGCCGACCGACGAAGTTTAGGATAACAAGAACAAAACACGACAACTACTACAACGAAGGGAAAGGGAACATGCTCCCAAAACCCAAAATTCCAAAGGAACTAAGCTCTACGAGGAAAAACTAAGTCTTATTCTCTAGGCTTGGAGAATCCTGCACCTCCCCAAAGTGCCACCTTGTCGATAATTTCCTGAGCCAAAGCGACCGGTTGGAGGGCTTGGAATTCGTGGACGCGTTTGTTGCGCTCCTTCCAAAGTCTCCGTGCGACCAAAATGACGAGCGTGTCGAACCCACGACGCCGGGGTTTGGGGATCCTCTTACGCGACCGCAACCACCAATCTACAAACGGTGGTTCATGTAGAGTCGGGGATATTGGTGGTACCCCGATACGTCTCAGAATTCTATACCAAGTCTCCCTTGCGTGGACGCAGTGTAGAAGTAGGTGGTCGATCGTCTCTCGCTCCTGGGCGCAGAGTGCGCACGTAACGTCGTCTTCCAGACCGTGACAGAGTAACCTATTTGATGTCCAATTACGACCAAGCAGCACCAACCAGCAGATGAAATGACATTTGATAGGAGCCTTGGTCTTCCATAACAAGCGTGCACCCAACACTTCTGATTGACCAATAAAAAAGGCGTTGTACGCACTAGCCAAAGTGAAGCGACCATCTGGTGTCCATTTCCATCGAAATCGATCAGGCTCGGTAGTCAGGGTGACCTCCGAAATCAAGCTTACCACCCACGCTGTTACAAGTGTGCGTATATACTCTTCGTTGTTTATGCAAATAAGCATGACAACATCAGTTACAACTTACAATCAGTAGTCCAACTCCATTACCCCACTTAACTTGACGACGGCCAAGTCATGGAGTGTTGACGGCCACCCGCCTTACACACGCACACGTACGGAGCCCAACATACGAAAATCACAAACTAAACACACGACGTATACACATGCACGATCGATGACAGGGTAGCGCCATCAAATTATTAACCGTCACGTACGTAAACGTCTTTCGATTCCGAGCTAGCTAGCCGGGACACGCGCGCTTCCATCATCAGCCGAACATGTAGCTGCTCTCGAGGACCCTGAACACCGTGGGCTCCTCCTCCATGACCTCCACCACCTCCGGCGCCGCGTGCACGTACACCACCCAGTCCCCATCCCCGCGCGCGCTGGGCATCGGCATCACGTACCCGGCGCCGCCGGGCCAGGGGAAGTGGTACGACGCGAACGCCGGCCGGCCCCACCCGAAGTCCACGTCCCGGAACGGGAGGCGCAGGCCCGACGAGACGACGCAGGCCGTCGCGTCCTCGCCGTCGCCGCCGCGGCCCAGGTAGGCCCGCGCCACCGTGGGCTCGGGACGCTGCGCCTCCACCCAGTCCACGAGCTCCCGGAAGTGCTCGCCCGTCGCCGCCTCCGCCACCCACCGGTGCACGTCGCCCGCCGCGTCGGCGAGCGCCATGCCGCGCAGTTCGGCGGCGCCGAGCACGCCGTAGGGTATGGTGAGGACGTTGCCGAAGTAGGACGCCATGGCGCCGTCCGGTCGGAGGCGGCCGCGGCCGTCCACGACCACGCCCATGCAGCACGAGCGCTGGGTGGACGCCGCCCGGGCGTGGAGCTTCCACAGGAGGGCCGTGAACGCCTCCAGCTTCGTGCGCCCGGGCCCCGCCGAGGCCTGCAGCGCCGCGACGTCGGCGGCGGCCACGCGGTAGATGCGGTTGGCCGCGGCCGTGGCCGGCGGCGCCGGCGCGCGGCTGACGGGGACGAAGAGGCGGTCCGCAAGGGTGCACGGCGGTGCGGGTTGGCGCGGCGTGAGGAACGAGCGGTGGAACGACGGGGCCGGCGGGGCGGGGCTGGCCCGGGTGGCCGCGGCCCACGCGACGAGGAACATGTTGAAGGAGTAGGCGTCGCAGACGCGGTGGTCGAAGGTGCAGCCGACGACGACGCCGCCGCACCTGAACTTGGTCACCTGCATTCACGTGTTGGGACATTACTGATTATGATTAAGGATTTTCTCTAATACTTCTTCTGTTTTTAATTATATGACACTGTTGACTTTTTCGTTGAACTTTGACCAATAATATAGATTTAAATAATCACTTTTTGAATGTGAAATGAATATCATTGGATTCATCATCAAAAGCACTTTAAGGCTAACTTATTAGCTATTTACACAAATATTTATAGATAAGACGAATGGTCAAAGTAACGAAAAAAGTCAACAGCGTCATATAATAAAAAACGGACGGAGTACATGTGTAACAATAATACATATACAGAGTAATAATTGCCATGTTTCTGGGTTTTTTTTTCGACAGAAGTTTTATTTTAGGTTATTAGCTACCGGACGCTCTTAGAACAATTGTCCGTAAAACCGATGCATTACCTAATGCGTATACTACTACATATAGTAAGTTTTTTGTGTGCAAACATATAAAAGTTGGTGTTGGTGTGAGTGGATATGAAACATGAAAGCGGCGTACTTACCAATGAACACTAGAAAATACCGTTGTCGTTGTCACAAGGATAGAACGTTCCATGCAAACAGGATATTAGTACTTGGTGTTTGTAGATGGCATGACAGATTCAGGTAGTTGACTGCCAGTTTGCCACATGGAATCCATCCAGGAGAGGAGAGTGAAGGATCACCTTTTTCTTAGGTGAATGTTGTGTTGAAATGAATCTGCGTGCGTGCGTTGGCTTGCAATACAAATTTTTTCTTTTGTGCGAGCATGTAATACAATTTTATAACGGTACGCGCGCCGGTAATATACTTCTCCATCAATTTGTCTTGTCGTTCCATGTAGGTATAATGATCGTCTGTTTTTTCTCGCTTCAAAAGAGTTTAAAAGCAATCTGCCGTTGTATAATATAACGAGTTTGAATCTTGCAGACGATCGAGTCTAGTCGTGTGTGCATTTTTCATGTCAATTTGCATGCATGCTTGCTTATTTTTCGAGCATATATCGATAGAGAGATGGGGAATCGCACCTGAACGCACATGACGCCGGCCTTCTTCTTGGGCACCAGCTGCTCGACGCTCTCGTCCGGCAGGCCCAGCCGCAGCTCCCGCAGGTCGGTGCCGTCGGCGTACGCCTCCGCGACGTCCACCCCGCGACCGCTGCACAGCAGCTCCGGCTCGCCGGCGGCGTTGGCCACCACCTCGCCGGCCAGCGGGTGGTACGCCACCAGCGTCTTCGCCAGCGCCGCCTTCAGTGTCGCGGCCGGGTGGCTGCCGCCGGGGTCCGCGTAACAGAAGAAGACGCCGACGTCGATGGGCGGCAGGATGAGGTCCAGGTTGGACAGCGGCAGGCGGTGCGCCTGCACCGGCAGCGCCGGCGCCACCGTCGCGGCGGGAATGACCTTCACCTCGTAGTCGCCGCGGCCGGCGCCGTTGGTGGTGGCTTCGCTAACCATGTTACTACGCGACACGGCGCAAATGGGAGCGCGGCGTAGTGAGCGAGGGGAGAGTAAGCACAAACACTGTTTTGGTTTGAACTGAAGATGGGACTGAGGCGGGGTGGATTTATATAGGACTCTAGGAGAGGTGGGTGTCATGCAGACCCGAAAGACTGACTCGCTCAAAAACAACCAATTCAATGGAACTTGAAAATTTTTTATTGTTGCAAATGAAGAATCTTGTGTGCGTGTGTAACGGAGTGCATGTCAGACTTACATTGGGGATCTCGAGATTATATAAGTCTTCGAAAATCCAAAAATGGCCATGCTTAACATGTGACAACTGACAAGTGGAAGCAGATCGAACGAATCGTGGTCATGTCAACTGCAAGCAGGACGTATGGACTGACAAGCTGAGCTGCTCGGAGGTGGTATTTGAGTTTTTAGGCACTTAATTGGTATATATTATATGTTTAATTTGTCAGATTGTATTCATCGATCTTGGGAGTTTAGGAATCTGGACGGCATCTCTCCTCGCGATGCATTTTACTCCTTTTTAAAGGCGTCCACCACCTTATGGTTATGACTTTGTAGTTCAATAACACTTTCCCATCGGTTTATTCAAACCTTAACGGAGAGAGTTGTATTGGTTAGAATTTTTATCAGCTACAAGACAATATCCCTTTCTTTTTCACGATAAGTACTTCTACTCTTCTAGGAAAAAGTTGCACCACTTGAGCGCAGTGATCAATACATGAAGATTCCATTCTCACCTCGAAATTAATCATCATTTGACACACAAAGAACTCACCATATGCCAAGCATCTATCCCTAAAACTTTCGTGGAACTATCTAATTGCGCTAGCTGTCTACCTGCAAGTAGTGCTACGCATATATGTAACGTGAGATTCGGTGGTTTCATGCATATAGCCTGCTCCGGTCAGGACGAAGAAAAAAAGAAGAGTAAAGTTCCTATAGCAACCGGGGTACTGCTACCCATTGACGCAGACCTAGTGACAACTCATAAAATACAGAAAGTTGTTTCCTACCTCTAAAAAATTGCTAACAAGTTGGAGACAGGATTGGATGTAGAGTGGTCAAAATTGGCAATAATTTATATCATCTCAAAATATTTGAACATCATGTAACATATTTTGCTAGAGTATAGCTATGTATATGTTTCAATCAAATCCTCTTCTTAGACTACGCCTTTGGTAAACGAGATATCTTATCTATTTGAATTCAAAATTCCTATTTACAAGCAATATGATGAAATGATTGAGAATGAAGAATCTTGTATTTGAAACGGAGTGCATGCCAGATTTACATTAGGGAGGTTGTCTTCGAAAATTCAAAATGGCCATGCTTATAACATGTGACAACTGACATGTGGAAGTAGATCAAGAATTGTGGTCATGTCAACCGCAAGCAGGACAGATGGACTGACCGAAGCTGAGCGGGTCGAAGGTGGTATTTGAGTTTTTAGGCATTTGTTATGGTTAATTTGTAAGCCTAGAAACATCACACTCCATTCATTTCGGGAGTTCAGGAATCTGGACGGCATCTCTCCTCGTGATGCATTCTACTCCTTTTTAAAGGCGTCCACCACCTTATGGCTATGACTTTGTAGTTCCAAAATATTTTTCCATCGGTTTATTCTAATCACAGAGATTTCCACTCGTTAGAATTTTTATCAGCTACACGAGAAAAAATAATACAATGTGTGTTCTTCCCTTTTCTTCACTAAAGAAGTACAGAGAAAAGTAAAATAGAAATGTAACAAGATAACATGTAAAAGATTGCAGATCTATAGCAGAAAGCAGAGTATGCAGCATTTACAGCAGTGTGGGTCTATCTAGCGGTTTAACGTGGTCATTTCTGACAGCATCTAAACGTGTAGTAAAAGACTTCTATGGTAAGTATAATTAAGTACTACTTCTATGGTAAACCTGCACAACTTGAGCACAGTGACCAATATGAAGATTCCATCCACCCCGTTAATTAATCATCAATTGACATACAAAGCAGCTAGCCATATGCCCAGCATATATCCCTAAACGTTCGTGGAAACTAGCTAATTGCGTTATCTACACGACAAGTTGTGCTAGAGTGAATTGCATTGGTGGTACCACAACTTGTGAGGTGGGTGCGATTTAGTCACACAACCTGAAAATTGCTCAATTAGGTCACACAACTTATTATGACGGTGCAAATAAATTTATAAAGCATACCACAACAACGAGAGAGCAAAGAACAACCACATCGGCATATATAGAGTGACTTATGAGCTAGTGGTAGTGGTAATGAAAAATTTTACTTTGTTGGAGTAATTGCATTGATAAAACTGAATTCAACAGAATTTGCAAGTGTATGAAGAAAACAAAGTGCATTTTGCATATATGGCTTGTGAAATATGTGTTGTGCAAAACATATCTTTAAATACGTATTGAATCTTGATTTTGTTTTGCTCCATACGAATTTATCTCATAATATATCATTAGTTTATGACTTCATTTGCACCCCCATAACAAGTTGTGTGATCCGATTGAGCAATTTTCAAATTCTGTGAGTAAAACGCACCCACCTCACGAGTTGTTGTACCACCGGTGCAATTTACTCGTTGTGCTATGTAACGTGATATTTGGTGGTTCCATGCACATAGCTTTGCTCTGGCAAGGACGAAAAAAAATAGAGGAAAGTTCGTATAGCAATCGTGCATTATACCCATTGACTTTAACCTTGTGACAATTAATATAATTCTTTTTGCAGAAAGTTATTTGTTTTATAAAAAATTATGTTAGTAAGTTGGAGACACGATTGGATGTAGGGGTGGTCAAAATTGGCTAGAATTTATTAGCTCAAGATATTTCAACACACCTCCCAGACTTTGTGACAATTCATATAGATTTTAGAAAGTTACGTTAGCAAGTTGGAACAGGATTGGATGTGTAGGGGTGTAGTCAAAACTGGCTAGAAGTTATCAGCTCAAAATATTTGAACTTGTATCATATTTTGCTAGAGTATAGCTATATATGTTTCAGTCAAATCCTCTTCTTATCACGCCTCTGGTAAACAAGATACCTTATCTATATGAATTCAACAAGCAAACTGATGGAATGATTATTTAAGTTCAAATATTCAGGATACTAAGGCATCATTTGAATTTTGAAATTGTTTAAGAGTAAATGCTGCTGAATTCACATTAAAGCATAATATATGAAAGAAGAAAACGTTCACCAAATCTATAGCGTGGTGATTTAGTTATTAAACATGTAACCAAATCTGAATGGATATGCATGGCTTTGTACCCGTCAGTAAAGGCTTCTAATGTTGTGATGGATGAAGGGGTACAATTAATCTTCGCAAAATAAAAATAAAAATGAAAGGGTACACGCTGGTTCATACGGACAAAAACGGTCACAACCTTACATGAAGCTACTGGATGTGTCATTTGCTGATTGGCCTTTAGAAAGTCGTGCCAAATTTCATCCTCCAGCTATTGAATCTAAATACGGAGCAGTTCATTGGAACAGAGATGTACACACATAGTCTGCAATATCAGTCTACCCCTCTTTTGCGAAAGGGTTGGGTTTCAAATTTCCTCCGTCGAAGATGAGGATGGCGGTGGTGGATGGTGAGATGGCCGTGTTCTTTCAGATCGGAGTTTTCGTCCGTGGCATATCCGTCTGGGATGGTGATCCTAGATGGTGGAATTTGCGGCTCTTTCAAGGTTTCTTGTCTCCCATCAATAGAGTTGGCGTTGATTGGGATGTTTTTGTAATCAGGGGATGTAATATGCTTCAATATTAATGAAATTCCCTTTTCGCAAAAAAAAAATCATACGACATTGATTCTGTTTAGGTACGCAAGATTCTGTTTAAATGCTCTTTGACACCGGAATCCATAAGAAATCTGACGGGTTTGGTATTCATGGGCAGTATCCACAAGGAACCCGAGAAAAAAACTGAATGGCAATTTTTTTTTAGATAATAGAAATATTACATTAATCCCGGCCTTTGTCTTTTAAGAAGCTACAGCCGCACTTACTTTGACTCCCAACTATATGGTCATATATCTTTTTTTTTTACGATTACACAGTACAATCCAAACATTCACAAACGCACGCACACTTACCCCTTTGAACGCACATACACAAACCCTACCTCTATAAGCATTTTCGAAGACTGAGCCGGTAAATCTTCGAGATTGACGAAGTCAAATATGGTCATATATCTGTAGACAACTAATCGTAGTGTGCTCACATAAGCATGCATGTACGTTTCGTAGTACGTACTATATCAGGATAGTACTCCACATACGTTGTAGTCCTACTCCAACTGTTAGTTAATATCGGCATTATACTTGTCGTTAGACGTTTGTAGTTGTTGTTTTTCGGCAGTCCCATGCCCTGTTGGTTTTTAGTACTATACAATATATATGTTCTTCCCGTCCTCAGAACATGCTCCGAAAGAAGAAGTTGATGCTACGTCCTACCATCAAAATGGCATTGGCGTCCAGAACTAGGAAGTAGCGATATAGCTAACAAGCAGCCGTCTCCGAAACTTAGGCATCGGCAATGGCATTGGCATCGTCTGAGATAACGACTTGTAGCTCGGGATGCGTCTCTGATGACTGGGTTGCATGGCAGAGAGTCTGCCATCAAAATATCATACTGTGTATATATACTTAATCATAGCAAGTTCTAACTATTATTCCCCTTAAAAAAAGTTCTAACATGGGTAGGTTGCCAAACCCATATTAAAGCCGGCATCGCTAGCTACCAATATATATGTAGTAGTAGTTTGCTTTGGTTAAGAAAAACAGATTAAGGAAGAACACCCTGCTCGCGAGCTTTCTCAGATGCACCTGGCAGTAGCTACATTGGCTTAACGACATAGTGCATTTCCTTACATTGGTGGCGACCTACTGCTTACAGTGATGCTTGAACTAATCTCTACCTAATCTCATAGATACAAACACCAGGAGTCGTCTTCCTCTTCACCCTATAAAAATGGAGTCAAGAGCTTGTCAAAGGAAAGTGACCTGCATGAAAGCTAGTTCAAATGAATCAAAACAATAAGCGACCTCATTGATCCAGTTCCGGAGTGGGCTTTAACACCTTGGGAAATTCTCGTTGGTTACAACAAAAGGGCATATAAAAACCGAAACTACCTAGCTAGCTAGGATCTTTCCAAGTTGAAAGATTCATAATGGAGAATAATTCAAGCAAATATATATTAAGTTGATCAGTTGGCCACATGAAAAAGCCAGACCGCCTACACCTTATTTTTTAACGCTATCGACCGTTCAAGAGTTCTGGAGCACATTCATACGTGAATTGATCAAGCTCGAACAGTAATAGAGAAACTAGAGACTACTGCTAGTTTTTTTAGTTAAGTACTTTGTTATAGTATCTAACTATATCCATCGGGGATGGTGATCCTAGATGGTGAATTTGCGGCTTTTTTAAGGCTTTTTTGTCTCCATCAATAGAGTTACAGTTGTTTGAGTTAATTTTGTAATCATAGGATGTAATTTACTTTAATATTAATGAAATTCTATTTTCGCAAAAAAAAAATCTGTAGAAGACATGTGCCGTAATATTAGCACACCACAAGTTACGATAAGAAGTTCCGAAAATCCTACAGGATTTGTGAAAAACTGCTGTGTTTAGTTTAGAATGAGAGCTACTCTGCCAAAGAAGACAATGTTTAGTCCCCTTATTTAGAGCTCCCAAATAAAATGACAGCATAGCTTCTCTGTACGTGTGCAGTAATTTAGGCGTGGCCGCTTGCATGCTCATACATGCATGACATGCAGGTGGCAGCCGGTGCAACGGCGCAACATTCTTTAGCAAGCCAAGTGATTTGTGTCGCCAGAAAGGCAGCGAGAAGGTTGTCACGATGCACCGATCACGAAACCCTAGTACGGCCTTGCTTTATGCGAGACACATCTACCACGACACATAAGCTCGATCGTGCAAGTTTGCTCTCAGGTGCCACGTCGTATACCTTTCCTTACTTTGTCGTCTCTTTTATTGCTCCATCTGAGACGATACTCCTGAGTTGTTGTGACCAACCCATTCAGGCAATCGAGTAGGTGACCCCCTTTTTTCATTAAACTCGGATATCTGTCATCGGGAGGCCGAGCATGCTCTCTCTCTCTCACCCCACCCGAACATTTCCATTCATCGAAAGCAATTGCAAGATCGAGCAATGTGTTAGAGTAAACATTCTGCTCCTGAAATGTTTCTAAAATATATTAGTGTTTACTAGTATAGTGTTTTTGGAATTTTGTAAAACTGTTACTGTATCTGCTAGCATGTTCTATAAATAGCACCTAGTGTGCAATTAATGTATGTGGAATCTTATGCGTGCTTTTGTAACCAGTCCCAATAAGCAATAAAGTGTTATGCTCAATCAAAAACTGCTAATCTCTCTTCCCTTTCCTGTTCTACTCCTATAGTTGCTAGCTGCTCTCCAGCAGCTCCTAAATCCAACAAAATGCCCCGAGAGACAATGGTTAGGATAGTACAGCCTTAAATAAAATATTTTTTGTCTGTAGAACACTAAATATGCGTGATTTAATTTGGACAAAAGAAATTGTCTGTAGGACACTCACTTCATGTTATAAAGCACTAAATTTTCTTTGTTCGTAGGACACTCGTCCTAGAGACAAATGGAAAAAATATTGTTCTGTGTGCAAATCGCCATTAAACAAACTTTGTATTGGGGCCTCTCTGCCCATCATTAAACAAACTCCACAATCCGCCCATCTGCCCATCGTTTATTCGTTTTGGGGCTTAAATGTAGCCCAAAAGGACACACTGCTCTGAGATTGGATTCAAGATGCTTATGGGCTTGTAACGTGCTAATAAAGCCCACTGCACAAAACGAATAGCTAGTTTTTGACCCATGCCTAATAATTGTATTATGGCCCATTGGAACCCACTTTGTCACAGTGAACCGAGCTCAGGTTGCTTGATCCAACCGGTCTAGTAGTTCTTTCGAACTCCTCACCTCTCAGCTTCTCTTGAGTTTGATGTTTATTAGAAAGCTGAATATTTTTTTCTCCGATTATACAGTATTTTTTTTATGATTACACAGTACAACTTAGATACTCACAATGAACATTTGTGACCCGAGAAAACACGATAATGAAACAACACTTTTTTTTTTGTTTCTTTTGAGTTTTGCACAATTCTCTCCCAGTTTCCCCTCTAACCATCCCAAATCTGAGAAGATGATCTTGTAACATATATTCCCTTCGTTTTTAAGTTGTTGTCGCCATTGACTTTTTTCGTTAATTTGATCATTTGTTTTATTCAAATAATTTTCAAAATTATCAGATATTTTGGTATGACTAGTTTTATCACTAAAGAAAGTTGAAACATAACTTATAATTTTGTATATTTGAGATAATATTTTAAATATGACGAATGCTCAAACGTAACGAAAAAAGTCGATGACGATAACAATTTAAAAACGAAGGACGCGCTGCGGCTTAGAAAGAGAGGTTGATGTCACTATCAAAGAATGAGGGTTTTTATTCGAGTCACAACTACTCAACCCAGCCCCCCCTCTCAATGGTTGCTACACACCATTTCTTACGATGTATTAATATGCAAATTTCATTTTGATTCTCTCAAGACTACCATAAATACTGCTTAGTCCTTTCAGCTCATTTTCTGGCTCCGCCACCGCGTGCAAAGCCGACGCCGGGCATGCCGTGGTCCGCCAACTTGATGGCTCTCGTACCACGGATTTGGCATCTTGTTAGCGAAACGCACCTCCCCAATCGATCAATCATTTGATCGAGATTAGCCCGCTAGAATAACGTAGCATGCTGCTGTTTGTGCGCCCTTTCTCTCTTTAATTACCGAGACCAATGGCTTCTCATCGCGTGAGGACACGTGGCCTCTGCGCCAGTGTTACCATATCCCGTGCATTCGTAACGTACGCCTTTTTTTAGGAAATTCGTAACCTACACTTCATGCTGATTTGGATAAATCGTCGCTCGTCTAAAAATTTGAGATAGAAAAACAGGGGATAACAATTTCGTCTAGGTCCTTGTATGTGAAAAGAACATCAAACCGAGACCCAGCAGCAAACCAGCTCAGCTGATCTACTAATCGCACGCCGTTAACCCCCCTACAGTTCCCCGTAATTAACACCCCGCCCCGTAATCGCACGCCGTTAACCAGGAGAGAGAAAGTGAGAGGCGACTCCACTCGTTTCTTCTCTCTCCCGAGGCTCGCTCTCTCCTCTCCCTTTCCTCTGGTCTCTGGTCATCGGCTCATCGCCCCCGTCTCCCCGCTCTGACTCTGTCCCCAGCCGCCTCATCCGCCCGCGCCGCCGACTCCGGGCACTGCTTCCGCCTCTGCGCCGGCGCCGCCTCCTCATCGACCGTCGAATCGCCCGGAACCGTGGGCGTTGAGAGGTGGGATTTTGTGGGAGCGCGTTTGAGCTTGATTTAGTTTCTGGAGGTAGTTTGAGCTTGGGATTTGGTCGTAGTTGAGCCGGTTTGGAGTCTCTGAGTTGCTTTCTGGTGTTTGATTTGGTTTTAAAGCTGCTCGACCAACGAAAGATGGCCTGATTTTATCTTTTTATTTTCTTTCTTTGGGTGGTGGGAGGCGCTTTACTATTCGTTGCAAGGGTTGCAGCAGGTTTTCTGATGGTTTGCATGATTTCCTGGGGATTTGGTGATGCTTAACGAACCCTTTTGTTTCAATTCATGGGCTTCTGGCATTTTTGGGTGGTGAAGTTCCCCATTCAACTCGTTTGAGACGGACTGCTTCCGTTGTCTCAACTTGTATTTTACGTCTTCAACCATTGAGAATAGGTTGTCTGCCAGCGCAAGTTCAACAATTCAGCCTTGCAGTTGCTTGCTTCTAGTACACTAGGAAGTTCTTATTTCTGATGGATTCTTCGTGTGCAGGTTATCGCCTTTGCTGGAAACCGTGTGGGGAATAGATCAGTGAGGACAGGTGAAGAGGCCGAAAAGGGAGCGCGCTTGATTGTTGCACAATGGTGGAAGGCCCCAATTTCGCCGGCATGATTGGCGGTATTGGGGGTCACGACAATGGCGGGAATTTTTGTGACATGGCGTACTACCGGAAGCTTGGCGAGGGCTCAAACATGTCAGTCGATAGCATGAACAGCATGCAGACCAGCACACATGGTGGCTCCATTGCAATGTCTGTGGACAACAGCAGTGTAGGGTCTTGTGACTCACATACTAGGATGCTAAATCATCCTGGCCTAAAGGGACCTGTTAGAGCTGATTACTCGGTCGGCGGGCACAGTGTTTACCGTCATGGGCGCGTATCTCATGCCCTAAGTGATGATGCACTAGCGCAAGCGCTGATGGACCCAAGGTACCCAACTGAGACCCTCAAGAACTACGAGGAGTGGACAATTGATCTGGCTAAGCTCCACATGGGAATGCCCTTTGCACAGGGTGCCTTTGGGAAGCTCTACAGGGGTACTTACAACGGTGAAGATGTTGCCATTAAGCTTCTGGAGAGACCAGAGGCTGATCCAGAGAGAGCCGGATTAATGGAGCAGCAGTTTGTGCAGGAAGTTATGATGCTTGCAACCTTGAGGCACCCGAATATAGTTAAATTTATTGGTGCGTGCAGAAAGCCGATGGTTTGGTGCATTGTGACAGAGTATGCAAAGGGTGGATCAGTTAGGCAATTTCTAACAAAGAGGCAGAACAGATCAGTTCCGCTAAAATTGGCGGTGAAGCAAGCATTGGATGTTGCAAGGGGGATGGCTTATGTTCATGGTCTTGGGTTCATTCATAGGGATCTCAAATCAGACAACCTCTTGATTGCTGGTGATAAATCGATCAAGATAGCAGACTTTGGAGTAGCTCGGATTGAAGTAAAGACCGAGGGGATGACACCTGAAACAGGAACCTACCGTTGGATGGCTCCGTAAGTCCACAAACCTACCTATTATATGCTACTTGCAGTGTTTGTTTAACTACTTGTTTATCATATTCAAGAGATCTTTGTTTCATCATTGAACACCTGAACTGATCAAGTGAATGGAAGTATGGATCCAATATTTTCATTCTGACATCTGAACTTTGATGGGGTTTGATCATATGATGCTATCCAGGAACATTTTTCATTGACAACTTTGCAGCTCTTTTTGGCTTTATTTACTTGTTGAGGCTGCATTGGCATAGACCTGTTTGGATATTTGATGGATGCCTTGTTCTAAGAATAGATGGGATTTTATTCCATTGCTGTATCTAGCTGTACTAAGGCATAAACTGAAAACTATGCTACACCAACATCTTACATTTTCAATAGTAATTATTGGGTTATCAGACTTCATCACTGGGCTGGGAGAAGAAAAATGCTCTGACAACACAATCTGATAGTATCCTCTGACTTTGGATGCTCTTGGGTCTCAAGAAGGGGATATCAGTTACCACTTCACTAACTCAAGAACATTATGTTGGTGCTTAAGTATGTTAACTATTTGTTCTGGTCATCATTCAAAAATCATGATCCATCTTTCTTGAGATTTGCAGTAACTGAGCATGCAATACAAATGATCACCCTATTTAGAACATTATAGTGAATTAGCGATTTCAGGGAAGGGGGGCCGGATGATCTAAGCTAACTTGGCATGCAACAATATTTGGTTTATTGTCATGTTCAGGGAATAGTCATCAACATCTTCCTGCAGACTCCGGACATTTAGATTGTTCAACTTTGAGAATTTAACTGAAGGGAGGTGGGAGGGGTGATTTGCAAAAATGTCTTTGCAAATCACCCCTTCCACCTCTCCTGAGCTTGCAAATCACCTCTCCCACCTCCCCTGAGCGCCCCCTTGGATCAACATCGTGTGGCTCATATTGAAGTTTCCGTAGTTTGCACGGAGAGGTTGGTTTCCACTAGATACGTTCCCTTCAGTTAAATAAACCAAATATTGTTGCAGGAAGATTGGTGGTCAAGCTAAATAGTTTAATTGATGATGAACATAATCCAAGCTGAGTGCTATTTCGTCTTGAATGCTCATGGCTTCTGGCAGCCTACATTCCCATCTGCTATTGATTGTATTCTATTATTTGAATGAGATTATTTCTGTATATACAATTAACACTGTTCTAATAGGCTAACAAGCAGCCTAAAAATGTGATAATTTATTTTTATCTTGTAGAGAGATGATTCAGCACAGGCCATATGACCAGAAAGTCGATGTCTACAGCTTTGGCATTGTGCTGTGGGAGCTCATAACTGGCATGCTCCCATTTGCCAACATGACAGCAGTGCAAGCCGCTTTTGCTGTGGTGAACAAGGGTGTCCGACCAGCCATACCTCAAGATTGCCTGCCCACCCTAGGTGAGATCATGACCAGGTGCTGGGATCCAAACCCTGATGTCCGACCGCCATTCACTGAAGTTGTCAGGATGCTGGAGCATGCTGAGATGGAGATCCTGAGCACTGTCCGCAAGGCCCGGTTTCGGTGTTGCATCTCCCAGCCAATGACTACCGACTGAATCAGACAACAGAAGAGTGGACAAGAATTTCGTGAAAGCATAATTGAGTGCATTTATCATATGTCAAGACTGCTCAGCTGAAGTAGAAAGTCCACCTGAGTGTATTTCTGTGTGTATATACTCAGGTGTAAGCTTGTTGTGTTTCTATCCCTAGAATATACCTAGTTCGTGTTTTCAGACTCTTGAGATGTTTTAGGGCTAGCCTATGTCCCTTTGTCAAAACATCATGCAGGGTTCATATTCTTGTAACAGCCTTGTGCCCCTATTGCTTTGCTCATGTGTCATAACCCTCCAGCTGGAATATGCACAACACTTTGTTGCTTCAAGTATATATCATGTATAATTTCCAGGCATGGCTTTCTTCCAGTGGCACGAGTTCTAATGGTGGCTCTGTTTCAGCTAATCTGCAGAATCAGCTGTTGGATAATGGTAGAATCAGCAATGTGCCACCGAAATAATATATAACATACAATATAGATTGATTCCTAGTGTTTGCACACCAAAGGCATTGGCCATCGGGAGAACGCCTCGCGCACCACAGAAGAAAAAAAGAAGAGGCGGCGGCGGCTCAGAGGAAGATTAGCCGGTCTCGTCTTCGGCGGCATCGTCGTCGGTCGAGGAGGGAGGCCCGGCATCCGGTGTTCTTCCTGTTCGTTCCTAAGTCTAAGTTTAGATCTTCCTGTAGTGGTCGCTCCATGCGACGGCTATTGCAGTTGTTAGGGTTAGGGTTCCTCTAGTGGTCTAGTCGATGAAAGTGGTGGCGGCGGTGCGGCGTTGCCATGTTCATCGGTATGGAGCAATGGAGGACGAGGTGTCTCAGCGGTGGTGGTGAGTCAAAGGCGTCATCGTCGATGAAGAATAGGGTATTCCGGCCTTTCCTTTATCTTGTCATGGTTTTTCGTGACCATGGCTGTGGGCTAGTAAGAGTTTGGTTTCCGGTGACATTCATGTGGATGTTGCTCGGATTTGTGTTTTCCCTTTGCGAATATGGTGAAGGAGGCGACGATAGGCTCGGCCACGGGCTCGGTGGCGACGATTTCTTCGTACTTGCATGTCGAATATCAGTCTACCCCTTTTTTGCGAAAGGGTTGGGTTTTAGTTTTCCCCCGTCGGAGATGAGGATGACGGTGGTGGATGGTGAGATGGCCGTGTTCTTTCAGATAGGAGTTTTCGTCCGTGGCATATCCGTTTGGAATGGTGATCCTAGATGGTGGTATTTGTGGCTTTTTGAAGGTTTTTTGTCTCTCATCAATGGTGTTGGCGTTGATTGGGATGTTACTGTAATCAGGGGATGTAATATGCTTCAATATTAATGAAATTCCCTTTTTGCAAAAAAAAAAAAGGCATTGGCCATCGCTGGGGGGCAAATCGATTGACTAATGGTGAGTAACAGTCACTAATGGTGAGTAATAGTCAACTGCGAACTGCAACACGCATGTGTAAACTATAGCCCGGCCAGCTGATGGCCCGTTTTAATGAAAATTCAGGTGGGTATGCTCTCCCCCCGTTGACCGTCAAAAAAATAGTCAACTGCGAACTGTACAGAACTCAGAGCTATATGCCTATATATATGCAGCCTTCCCTTACGATTAAACCACAAAGGGAAAAACATAAGAATTTAGATGAAACAGAGAAAGAGAAAGGAATATCCTAGCTATGAAACTTAATTATAGCCTGCCTAATCGGAGAAGAAACACTGCCTTCACCTCTAGCCTATCATACTGTGCAACAGAAGCAGCAGGTCTGATTTTTCGCATACTCCTTTTACGGTTTTACCTCCTCGCCTCCATGAAATATCATAGTATCACACAGGACCCAGCTGGTGCCCCGAATGATCGAAAGAGAAAGAATAATCAACCAATTTCCTTTGAAAGTATTCCTGCTTCCTCTGTTCTTAGCATGTCTTCTTCAGTCTTCACAGTAGCAGCTGAAGCATTCTCAGCAGCTACGGTATCGTCAACCTTTAGTCTGTTTTCTTTTCTCTTATCTTCTTCCAGCTGGACATCGTGTGCAAAGGTCGCCGAGATATGGGTCACAAGGTCGACCGGTGCACTAACCTCCACCATTTTCTGGGCCTTGGCATCAGGACGCTGCAGCTTCTTCTGCATCCTGTTGTCCAGCATAGCTTTCTCTCGTTGCTCATAAAAGTCAAAATCCTCAAGGATGGTGGTATCGGCTTCATGGTTCTTGAAGATGGCTAGAATCTGGAGACCCTGCTCCAGTTTCACCTGCAAGTTAGTTTGTCAAGTTAATGAAAATACTGCTCTAAAATGTCCACCACTAGATAAACACAAATAGTGTGCAGCTAAAGGCAGACATAACTGTAATTGTTCGCAAAAATATATAAACATTGAACAGTAAGATAGTGACCGTGTGCATTAATTTTACCTCCTGCGTATCCTTGCTGTTCGTCACAGGTTTGTTCTCGTTGTTCTCCAGGATGATGTGCCGAACAATGTTGTTTGGGACATCCTTAACAATGTGCCATTTGACAGGGAATTGGCCACTCCATCTGTTATGCTGCCAATAATCAACGCTCTTGTCGAAGTCAACCGGTCCAATCATCTCAGCTACGCCGCAGACTGACCACTGCCATTAACCTGTAATAAAAGGGTCATAAGTTTGTAAGTTAACTTCACCTGTGCACAAAGATAGAAACCCAAAATCGAAATCAGATGTAAACTGGTAATGTTGGGCAAAAAAAGGAAGAACAAGTTTTTCTCTCAAAATGAACACAAAAGAGAATAATGACTTGACCATTAAGGGAGTAATCATACCGAAAAGAACAAGAAAATGGGACAATGGTCTCCTATCTTTTTTGCGTCGCGATAAGCAGCATTTAACTTTCTGTTTCCAATGCCGGTGCTGGCCCAAACATTATACTTTATGCACTTATGTACATGATCTTCAGTGTAGGACTTTATTACAAAAAATTTGGCATCCTTGTACTCCGTTACAAATTCAGGGTGATTGTACTGCTCGGAGTAAACTATTGTTTTCTTATTGTTTCCCTCATCTGAAAAGCTTTCCTCTTCTTTCTTTGTCCTGGTAGTCCTTGGGCCACGGTTTAGCTCATTCAGAAAGTCAGAACCCTTCTCATGTTTGAATTTGTTGAAGGTGTTGAATCTGTTTTTAGAAGCACCCCAACTTGGTGTAGCACCTCCATATGTACCAACTTGCTGGAGTGCTTTGTATGATCCAGAGCCATGCAGGGATTCCTGACCCTGTAGGAATGCACGCCATACTAAAACGGTCAGCGTAGTTATTGCATAGTAATAGAATTGAGTATTAAGAATTGATGTTATAGAACGGGAGAATAAGAAATTATAGAATAAAGTAACAACATGCTTAATGGCGTACCATTTCAAAAGTCAGCGGCATGTTTCCTAGCCAAACATATCCCGGATTACCACTTGATTCAATTGGAGCTGCAGCAAATTGACAGGATCAGTACAAAAATGGCATGGCCAATATAGTAAATGTAGTGTAACCCACACTTTGCTGCAGGTTGTTTTGAATGATGATTGATAGCCTATCAAAACTTATGGACAATTCATAGGTTTTAGAATGTCATAGAGAGGTGTCATTCAATTAAAAGATGGCCCTTCAAGAAATCAAATGCAGTTTTACAGACCAGTTAACTAGTGTCAAAGTTTTCTCTGTCATTTAAGATCTGCAGATTAATATTGTAACTAGCTTTGATATAATTACTGTAACTTCAGACGTTACATGGCATTGATGTGGGTGCCACATTCGGAGTCAATTTTAGAGCAAATGAGGACATGCAAAACTGGATATACAAATCAAAATTTCATATAAACCATGAGGAGCCACAAAAAGATTAACTACAGAAAATCTTACCACCTTCGAACGGACCAAAAGGTTGATAGAAGCCAGGAGCTGGTGTGTAGAGAAGTTCATCGGGAACGTAATAGTAGTGCATATGATCAAACTGCAGCATTCCCGTTGAAGAATTTGAATATCCAATGCTTGGAAAGGTAGGCGGCTGGTAGTAAGGGCTTGAGAAGGGGTAGTGCAAACAAAAGTAGGGCTGGCTGTTTCCAATGGTTGGTAGAGGCGAATAAACTCCATAGATCATCTGTGCATTTTTTGCATATCCAGGAGATTAAATAAGTAGCAAGTCTTCCATAAAATCACTTCAAGTCAAGCAGGGTCAGGAAGTCAAGAAGCGGGAAAGCTTAACAGTCCACTACGTACAGGGGATGCAGCGTCGAGTCCCTCAGCATTCACAAAATGTGGATACTCTTCCCATTGACCCGAAGGATTCAAGTACCCTGTAGAAGAAAGCAAAATCTTGGATCAACGTTACCAGCAGAAAATCAAGAGCAGGACAAAATGCTACCTCACAATATAAGAAAACAACAATGGGGAAATATTGAATGACTAAATTTTCTACCCTTTCTATGACACAGGTGAAATAAGGAGATGGATTTTCTTTAGAAGAAAAGGGATGGAGCAATGAATCAGGCCTAATAAAACAATTAGCAAACGTCACTTGGGAAATAAGCTGACAAAAATCAATTTATGTGTGGACAGGGATAGTAACACTAGTTGGCATTTTAATCCATGCTCTGCAGTATCTTCAATGCATGCTTTATGTGGAGCAATAATATATTGGTGGGTGTAAGCATTAACACAGAGAGGCAGAAGTATGATCTAACCTCCAGAAAAGAGTGGCTGAGAGGAGTGCACATTGGGCTGGCAGCCGAACTGTATTTCTTTTAAACCTTCATCCATAAAGGTAGCGTCTTCTTGAGCACCTTGCTTTGATTTTAAGGAGCTTGCACCCTGCATAACAGCAGTAAAACTTGATCTTTTTCTAGAAAAAAGCTGACAAAAGAGCACGAGCAACACTTCGAGTTAGCCAAGAGGGGACAGGGAAATAAAACTGAAAGAGTATTACAACTATTACCTGCTCTTTGTCATCTACACTCTTGGAGGAATTTTCCTCGACGACAGTTTGTGATTCCAGTGGCACCATATGATCTAAGAAACAAGGAAGTCCAGCAAAGTAGTATTAGTTGCTTTTTTATGGCAGATAAGAAATAATACAGCTTATGTATATGCTGTGCAGGCCAAGCAACTGCCATATACAATCGTAAATTACAGAGTAATGTTACAAAAATATCAATGCAAAGCACAAGGAAGAACTCGTGTCACGAAGAACATTTGTATTCACAGAATTTGTGACAAAACTTACAGAAATGCTATGCCATCGGAAATTCTTCAGATAAGAGTGAAGAACACTGAACAGAACACTAACAGTGAATTCATCATAAAGAACCATATACACTAGAAATTTTTACATTGTAACTATTTTCTGAAACATAATTGCCTTTCGAGGCAACTGGAGGACATATAGAACTTCAGCTCCTAGCAAGCTGATCAGGGGTGGGCCATATAAGCAAAGGCTCAAAACTTTTAGAAAATAAGATGATGCCGATAGTAATAACCCACCACGCAGCAAACGCATCCACGACCAATTGAACGAAATCAGGTCGGGCATCCCAGAAAGTAACATTGGGACCTCAACTGAGGACAGCACGCAAAGCAAAGGCTGGCAAGCAAGCAAGGGTTTACTTACTGGAAAAAGAAGTCGGTCCCGATGAATTTCCCCTCCACGCCAGGTGCGGAATAGCACGCTTGTGAAGGAAGGAAGAGAAGGCCAAGGCGCAGCTGCGGCGGAGAGCGCCCGGCACGGAGGGCGGTGGCGCGGCGGGGAGCACAGAGGAATGAGGGCGACTCGGTTTGTGAATGTTGAGTGGAATGTGAAGTCGTTTTGGGTGAACCGAGTATAAAAGGAGGCTCACGCAGGGCAAATTTGGGTAAATGAGTTTCAATTTATTTATTTTGGTCCCTAGACCATTCATGTTTGTTCAATTTCCAGACTCGCATTCAAAAACGGGATAAAAAAACGAAATGTACAACATTTAGGCTTAGCTCCTTTGAGCTGAAGATAGTTTTGACCAAGTTTGACCTACATTGTTTGGGAGATTGTGGGCCCGTATTCAACAAAAAAAAAAAGAAAAAAAGTACTAATGAGGGAATAAATACTACTTCATTGACAAGTGGCTCAGCCTATTCATGGATTTGCTCCAACACGTCAACGCCAACACGGTCATTTTCGGAAGGGCTAGCTCTAAATAGTCTGTTTATCCGATTCCGCTGATGGACGATGAAAACTGAACACACAAATATTTGACTGGCAAAAGTAGACCTTCTTTTCCTTCGACATACAGCTTATTGTGATTTACTTTAGCTGCCAAATGTCCATAATGTACTGTAGTACCGAAGTTGCTTTTGTGTTTGCAATGAATATCTTAGTTGATATGGTTTAAGTGGTCGAATTATATATATCCATGTGCTGCTGTTCCCATTGCCATTGGTCCATAGGATGAGTTGCGAAGGAAATTAATATCCCGAGGACGGCAAGGGTTGCAACGGGGAACAGGGATCTCATGCAGCCATGTGAAACTCTCGGAGCAAGGTCGACGTCGATCTGCGAAAAATGTGATACATAATACAGTCGTCTACGGATGGACCACGCCCTTGCTCGGTCATGTCGTCGCTTTCACCTTCCTTTGCCAAACCTTGTTGACACGATGATGATGTCGACGTACCCCCATTCTTGAGAAGAAAGCTTGGAGGAGGTGAAGGACTAAAGGGAGGCCCTGCATGTGACGCGCAGGCACTTGTTGGAGACGCAGCAGCAGCGGGTGGCGTGGCTGGCTGCCCCCTGTGCAGTTGTGCGTACGTACACGCGTTTCCATCACGACGTCGAATCAAATGGGGGCTTGAGTCGAGGCGAAGGCAAAAAAGCATATCCAAATGTTGGAAGCTTTGCCTTTCTCCCTTTTGTAGGCTCGTGGCTCGTCCTGTAGCTGTATCCTGTAGCCTGTAGGAGCGAGGCTTGTGCCTGATTTGCGCTGCGATCGCGAGGATGGTTCGGGTGGAGTTATGAACGAGACGCCTCGCGGGTTCGGTGGCCGCCGAGACTTTCATTTTCCGATCGAGGAGCGTTTGCTGCACGTACGTACGCACGCAGAAACCTGGAACGTATCTTGCTGAGAAATTTCGTAGTGACAGCAAGCTAGTAGCGAGTAGGGGCTAGGACACTGAGTTTCTTGGCGAGCGGCCAACAAGGCAACAGCGCGAGCGGCGATGGCGCGGCAGGGTCCCTTCCAACGCTCCCCGCGCGTGGGATGATCGATGCGGGGAGCCAGCCAGCGGCGCGCGAAACGATGGCCGTGGGCTGCAGCGGCGCGCGGGTGGGTTCAGCGAGTCATCATCGTCAGGGAGCAGAGCAGCCTCGCGCCGCGCTAGTGCTAGTGGCCGCCGTCTCCGCACCGCCGAGCGGCTTCGTTGGCGCTCGCCAACACCGAGCTCGTCACGCGGCCTCCTCGGCATGGCGGGCGGTTGGCGAGGGCCGCGGCTTGGCTGGCGGGGGAAGCCGCGCTACTGGCTTCAGCAGCCAGCAGAGCACTAATGAATCGCGCACAATTTCAGGACGCAACACCTGTGAAAACATGAAGACGAATTGGCCAATGTCGCCAGTAAGTATATCTGATTAACTCATCGGGGTCAAATGTTCGACGGATTAGCTGATCTCTGCGATTATTAACGACTGCTAGTTTTCAGAGATACGCGAGCTTCGCCTGTACCATAAGCGCAGAACTGGGACTGCACACAGTGGCGGAGGACCCGGTATGGCAAGGTAGGGCGCTTGCCATACCTCAATTTTCCCACCAGCAAATTGTTGTCTGTCAACGCAGGGAGGCAAAGAAGCGCTTCGAGCAAATGGCTGTTAGTTAAAGCAGGGAGCAATTTCTCTTCATCTTTGCAATCGACTCTGCCACACCTTGATTTGTTTCCGTCCTCCGCCACTGACTGCACACTGCAGCATAGAACACAATTCAGATGTTGCATTCAGGGCATGTGACCGATTACGAATCTGCAGGAGATATGCCACACAAAAGAAAAGGGGGAAGTACTCCATATGACAGCAACTGCTGTGAAGAAAACAAATCTTGCACGATGCACAAGCCGTCCACATCCATCGGAGGATTATCACACCACACATTCTGTGTTGCTTTTTCATTCTCACGCGCACCTTCACGCCCGCCGTCTTTATCCTTATCATCCGGCCTTGGTGTTTTCACCACGGCTGCTCCCTCTGCCGGGATATCGGACAGAAAGCATTATGCTAGAATATTACTCACCTAGTTGCACAGGCAACAAGCCAAAGATGCCGTTCCTTGGAAACCATGTTGGAGTTTTGAGATTGTTAAATCGTCGACGTTTGCGGCAAAAACCACCATCGCCCGGGTTTCTTTCTCAGTCCTTGTTCTTGCCACACACAGGCACAAGGAAGACATGGGAGGAGGCAAGGAGGGGAGGAAGCATGTGAAAATGGCACAGTTGAGTTCTGCTGAAACTCTCCTCTCCAGTGGAGGAAAGGTAAGCAGGATCATAGCGTCTGTTCTTTGTAAGAAGTTCTATTTTGGTTTTTGAACTGATGTTCTAAAGGAAATTGATCATTTGTCTCCTGAAAATTGTTCGCGCCCTCAACCAGAAACAAAGCAATATTGCACACACCCACAAATTTGTGTTTTGGCTATTCTTCAATATCAAAAAGGATTTGTTGTTTTGCCAAATTGTCTGACTGAAGGCGTTGGGTATTTGCATGCAAAACAGGGCGTGCCTCTGTCCTCCATTGAAGGGAAGACGACCTGCCTCTTCTTCTCAGCTCACTGGTGCAGGCCATGCAGGAACTTCACCCCAAAGCTACTCGAAATATACACAACCCTCCGGAATACCGGCAAGAATATCGAGATAATTTTCGTATCACTTGACCATGACGAGAGCAGCTTCTTGGAGCACTTCAAAGGCATGCCATGGCTCGCCCTGACATTCGACACTGGCCTAACGCGAAAATTGTGTGCTTACTTTGATGTGGAGCATATCCCCGCCTTGATTCCGTTGTCAGCGTCACCGTCTGGTGGGTTCAAATTCGACGAGGATGCAGTGAAACTGGTTGAGGAGTACGGAGTAGACGCGTACCCTTTCAGTGCAAAGAGGAGAAGGGAGCTAGAGGCCATGGATGAGGCAAGGATTCAGGGAGGCAAGCTTCAGGAACTTCTTGGCTGCAAGGAAAGAGACTATGTCACAAGTGCAGACGGCATAAAGGTGACAAAACTCTTAAACTACTTTGGTAAATTGCTAATGTAGTTGATTCTAATTAATTACAAAAGAGGATTTGTACTGAGCTGTTCGGCAATGTTTCAGGTTCCTATCGCTGGCCTCATTGGCAAGACGATCGGCCTGTACTTCGGAGCACACTGGTGCCCGCCTTGCCGTGTTTTCACAAAACAGCTCAAGGAGGTGTACAATGAGCTGACAATATTGAGCCCCGGAAGCTTTGAGGTTATCTTCATTTCTATAGACCGCAACAAAGAGGAATTCCAAGCAAGCCTAAACGCAATGCCATGGCTTGCCATACCCTACCCTGGAACGACAAGGCAAGAGCTCACTCGAATGTTCAGTATCAAGGGCATCCCAGCACTACTAATACTTGGTCCAGATGGTAAAGTTCTAAAAACAGATGGGAGGAGAACAATTGCAACTTATGGTTCACTGGCATTCCCTTTTACAGAATCTAGGGCCTCTGAATTGGAAGCAATGCTCAAGAACGAGGGTGACAAGCTGCCTCACCGAGTAAATGATCTCCGACACAGGCATGAGCTTGAATTGGATATGGCTAATGCTTATATCTGTGATGGATGCCATCAGCAAGGGCGGTATTGGGTGTTCTCTTGTAAGCAGTGCGACTATGATCTCCATCCCTCCTGCGTAGCAGAAAGTACTCTAGGAAACATCTGAAGTTATAGCTCAAAAAGACACTTAGTATACATGATGTATGTACCTTGTTATTGTAATCTAACAACAATGTAAGAGTTACAATACACTATTATTACTGACATCATGCCATGGGAGCTGTCCCATTTTTTCCCATAAGTTTGACGGCAATGGACAGAAATGAAACATCTTACAATATTTTTCATGATCTGGTGTCCACACAATTCATCCTTTTTGTTTGCCTGTGTCACCTTGTTTCACCAAATGGAACAGGAATAAAAGCCAGTACAGTAGATCAATAATGATACAGAGAGTACAACCAGACAATAATTTAGTACAAATAGCTTAGATCATTTATCTGAGACAATAGGGTTCTCATGCACCTCGAACAAAATTTTCAGCAGCAATAGCTACTAAACCTCGCACATTGTTCCATTCGAATTACAAACAGGGATCTGTAGAAGACTAGGATCTCTTGCTGTATCCCAAAACTTTGATCATATTCGTGATCTAGGTCCTCAAGATATCTTCCGAGCAAGATTTTTCACTCCCGCACCGACGCACTTTAAGGTAACAGTGGTTGAATTGGGATCAGGCTTGATAATGAACTTGACATCAAGAAAATCTTTGATGTTTCGAAGAGTTTCTATAGCATATGGAGTCAACTGACCGACACGAACCTTTGACACGTCGGGTGGGCATAAAGCACACAGGATAAACAGGAGGCCCTGAAAGCATTCATAGGAGAAACGTAATGCTATTAAACAAAACCTGAATAGATGCCTAAAAATTGACCACTATCCAAACAAAGCAGTTTAAGAGAGGTAATCAGAACCTCAGATATCAATTGACAAAATATATGCTTAAGATGGTACTGAAACAACTAGACATCAAAACAACTTAATTTAAGTAGATGGTCCTATCGAGTGATCTACAAGTCTACATAACTGTAATGCTATTTCGACGTTCTCATGTGCATAAACTTACCAAAGGAACAATCCCAATGTATCTCAGTCTAAAGCTTAAGAGAGTACATAACAAAATATAACAAGTGTACTGGAGGTGTGCATATAATGATGGCATGTAAATTACTTGCTACGGTTCAGAATTGCATAGAGCAATGAATATATGTACAGAAGGCCACACCTGGTGTGTTGAGTCAACAACTCCTCCTTGCGCCACCTCTTCTAGTAGCATTGATGCAGCTTTAACACCAAGATCTTCTGGAGACATCAACTCAGGCATCTCAGATTCTTCATTTACTTCATCAACATTAGGATAGCTCACTGCGGTGTCAACAGAGAGCAGACAACCTGTGGTTGTCTCAGCAACCAAGGATACTCCATAGCCTGCTGACCTGCCACATGATAAAAATTTAAAGAAAAATGAAAAACTTCACAACACGAAGGCATGCAATTATCTAAATTTTAAATATGACTAGAAACATACCTCCCACCGGAAGGACCAGTTCTATGATCAGTGAATATATGAACATCAGGTATGAAGCGATTGAAGATTCCACGTGCAGCATAGACGATGCGGCGTTCCATCTGCGCAGACACTCTAGTGGTGAAAGAAACACCCCTTATCTTCTTCACCATACCTTCGTCAATCCAGTTTGCTGCCTGTGAAGGTACTTAGCATCAAAAGATGATGGCAGCAGAATTGACAAATAATCAGTTGAAAATTCAGAGTGACATACTGTTAGTGTACTATTTATATTGGGAACCCGGAGAAACACGTCACCACCACCAAGAGGAGGAGATCCACGGCTGTTAATTTTTAGCTCCAATCCCTCCAGGGGAACACCAAAATGCTTGAGCATATGCAAGGTAGCCATTCGAAAAGTATCCACAGAAGGATCCTTTGTATCATTAGTGATACCTATAAAAGCAGGGCCCATGGGCATCAACATTAGACTTGGGGGCGCAAGGTGTTGTAACCATACACAGATAGAGAATATAATTAGAGACGTATTGTACTGGCCATTTCCTCAGAGATTTTTTTTTCTTTTTATTTCAACCGGATTGCATGAAGGTTGATACAAACACACTACGAAACGATTTACAAATTTCATCTCCAATTACCTTAAGGGTCTCAATCGAGCGGATAAAATTGCATATCTAGAATCAATGAATTTAGTAAAATCCACGAAACCAAGGAACCGAACACTGAGCCCAAGTAAGCAAAGTGATTACCTTTCAGCTGAATCGATAGGGGCACCCTAGCGAAGAGTCCAAGCAGTATAAGCGGCTCCAGGAAGTAACCAATCCCCCGGTGCACCCCGCAGTCGTGCTCCAGGTTCCTCCCCCCAAGAATCACTCCCGGCCGGTACCTCAGCTTCGTTCCTGCGAGCGCACACAGTCATCAGACACCCCATAAGAATCAGCAGCCCACACGGAAACCCTAGGCGCACTGTACCAGTTTCATTGAGGTCGATGCTGTGGTGGTCGGAGATCTTGTCGAGGAGGCGGAGCAGGGACACCTCGTACGGGCGGAGGCCAGGCGCGGCGTCCCCGGAGCGGATGTCCTCGATGGTGATGGCCGTGGAAGTCAGCGTCGCCAGCACCAGCCTCTGCCGGAAGTGACGGCTGCCGGAGAGCCGTCTAGCCTTTTCACGTCCCATTTTTACCGCCGGCGGCGAGGAGTCTTCCGCGTTTGCGTCGCGCGGTGGCGGATGGGTTGTGCGGCGGAGGCGCGGAGGGGTTAGGGTTTTGGCGCGCGCCGACGAAGCTTGTGGCCGTGGTCGGGGAATTGGGCGGCCGGGTGGGTCGGGTCGGACGGGGGCGGATGAGGCGGCTGGTGTGGGCTGTTTCTTGTCGCAGGGGACAGGAAGCCTTCGTTCGACCACGGCCCGCCCGAAGCACGTAATATTTGGCCTGCCCCAAGCACGGCATTCATCGGGATTAAGTTTGAAGCAATAGATCGATCACGCTAAAAAAAGTCATATTCATGCTAAAAAATAAGTCATATTGCTTTACCTGATCAATCAAATTATCAAATGCCACACTGCTCCACCTGAACAGAATTAGTGGATACCGTAGAATTCCATTTGTTTATTTTGTTTTTTACTGGTTTTTGAAGTACTGAGAAACTTATAACGCTGATGTTATTTCTTGTCCAGCACTGACAAATCAGTAAGACTGACTCCAACAAAGAAACCCAATTTGAAGATGCAAACTACCCTTTACCTCGCTGAACAGTGGTTTGCGTTTCGTTCTCATCTGAGCGTCTCCAACAGCAGATGCAACAAGGAGAGCCAACAACAGCAGCGAGCGTGTCGAACTCGCCGAAAAAGAGTGCGTCGAGGCGGCCCAGCTCACCTGCGCGCCGCCTTCCTCCTCCGCGCCTGCCCGCGTGCGCGCGTCGCGCCACCCCTGCCACGCCGTGCAGAACCTGCCCCCGCGCGCCCGCTCCGCGAGCTGCCGCCGCCGCGCATGGTGCTGCTGCCGCCACGCACGGTGCCGCCGCACGCTGCACCACCCCTGCTTTCCCCCGCCCTGCCATCCCCATCCCGCTGCGGCCCTGGAGCAGGCCGCGTCCCCGCCTCAACTGCCTGTTGCTGCAGTTGCTTCTCCGCCGCCGTCCTCCTCCGCTCCGTCCGTGCCGCGCACCGGATGCGGCTCCGCGCGCTCGAGCCCGCGCGCGCCCGCCCACGCCGCCCTCCCCCGCGCCGCCCTCCAGAGCCCGCGCCGCTCGGTGACGAATTGCGCGGCGGAGGCAGGAGAGGCAGGTGGAGACTCGACGTCCATGGCGAATTGAAGCGGCCATGACGAATTCGGCGGCGGCCATGGCGAATTGGGCGGCGGCCATGACGAATTCGGCGACGGCCATGGCAAATTGGGCGGCGGCCATGTCGAATTGGCCGTCGTGCTCGAGCAGGTGCGCCCCGCGGCGGCGTCCCGCGGGTGCTCCCCGACGACGAATCCCGGCAGCCGCAGCAGACAGCGGTTCACGCGCTGCTTCATGGGCCGCCTCGCCCTGTTGCGGCGACCCCGCCTCCCAGCGTCGCGCCGCGCGGACCCGCCTCGCCGTGATGCGCCGCCGCCGCGCTCCGTGACCTCCCCCCACGCCGCCCCACCTCCGCGCCCGCCTCCGCGGCTCCCGCGCCGCCTTTCTCCCGGCTCCCTCCGCAGCCAGCTTGCCCTGGGCCTACGCTCGTAGTTTGCGTTTCGAGGAGAGAGGGATCGCATCTTTGCGTCGCCTCTCTCCTCCGACGCACTTTGCCGCCTCACTTTGGCTCGTCTGTTGGAGAGGACTAAGTCGGCTACAGTGCCACTTCGTGATGCAAACATGCGTTTGCAGTTCGTTGTTGGAGTCAGTCTAACAGGGCAAAATGATGCTGTTTTCTTCATAGGAATAATCATGATTTAAGATAAACAAGTATGACCCGTAGTTACCCATCAGAAGCTTGAATTCAGAAAATGATATAAGAAAAAAAAATTACGGAGACTAAGATGCTGTTAACAAATAAGAGGCGCAAATTAGCGATTCCATGTAACAACCGACCTCATGAGATTTCTTGTTACCTTGCTCTCCATCGATTTCCCTCACTCTTGCTGCAGGTTCAGTACCCACATTGTTACCATCTCGTGTTTAGTTGTGACCGCTGACATCTCCCTATACATATGGTAATGTAATATTTTTTTCCTCTCTACACCTCGTAATCCTGGGAGCGACGGATTTCTTTCTTCGAACCCTCGCAAAGAAAAAAAAGGATTTCTTTCTTCGAAAACAAGCTTTCCAGTATGCAACTGCCTTCCCATCCGAGTCCGATATTTACGCCATCCGAGCCTGATTACACCTAAACCCCTCGTCCGTTTTTATATTTGCGATCCGCACCTTCCTCTCGTCAATTGTTTCTCTTCGCCTTCCGGTGTCGTCGACTCGACTCGACTCATCCAAGCAAAACTCGCGACGACACCCCCAAACCCTCGCACCTCCTCGGCGGCGGCTGTACGGACGGCCATGGCGGCGGTGGCGACTGTGAGCTCCGCCAGCGGGCTCCTTGCGATGTTGCAGGAGCCGGCGGCGGAGTTGAAGTTGCACGCGCTCGCCAGCCTCAACTCCGTCGTCCACCTCTTCTGGCCCGAGATCTCCACCAGCGTCCCGACCATGTGAGCCCCTCCGCTCCCTGACTCCACCTGCCCCTTCGCTTACGCTGCCTGTGTCTAGTTGCCGCCGTTATAGCAGCTGTGCTTGCGCGATTCGTTTGCCGATCTGCTTCTCTGATTGATGAAAACTAGGGAGGGGCCTTGCCATAGATGCTATGGCTATTGCGTGGTTGGTTCAGTTCGATCTGGCTTCGGCGAGAACATAGGCTAGGTCTGTTTTGATCTGTTAAGATGGGGTGTTTGGATGGGCTGTTCTTATGCGCTTCAGGATGAATCTGTATGAATCGAAGGAAAAAAACCGTGCTTTTCTGGGTAATCCTTGTGCTTGAATTGACACTCCATGTAAAATCTGAACTATTTTCCGTAAGGAAAAGGTGAACTATAGCAGCTGTTATGCCCTTGCTTGGATTTTTTTTTTCAGTGGGTTGTGAGGTTGAGTTGTTAAAGGTAAAAAAAGAAAAGGGAATATAGTATTGACTGAACTGAGGTGGGGGATATAAATGAGAAACGCTAAATTGTAACTTTTGCAGCATTTTGATTTCTTTGAGTATAAGTACCTGTTGCATTTTAAACTAAGGAAATATTGTATGTAATAAGGATATGAACTAATATGTCTGGACAGTTATTAGTTTGTTTTTGTTACTATGTCCCGTACTATGAATCTCTTGTTTCTGAAATATCCTTATTGGTCCACTTGGAGAACATTTCTTTATGTAACTTAGCACTATTTTCTATGTTTAATAGCTGTGCACCTAGTTAGTTTTTGTTGATGTTTGTTTCATGGAAGCTATGTGTTTTTTGGGATACAAATACTTTGAATTTTAATTTGGGTTTGATATCTGGAGCTAGTTAGTCGGTAGTATGAGAACACTTGGAAATTGAGTAGCATTGAGTATTTATTTTTACGAGGAGTTATGATCTGGATTGCCTAACTTAAAGTGTCAATTCTTTTATATTTACAATAATTTAACTTGATAATGTATTTTCAACTGTTAAATGCTTTTGTGCAGTGAGAGTTTATACGAAGATGAGGAGTTCGATCAGCGGCAGCTTGCAGCACTAGTTGTTTCCAAGGTATTACGTCATGCCTTTATGTTTATATTAATATTATACTGATGCTTTTTTGTGTATCATGTAGGTGTTTCTATGAAAAACTCATGCCTTTATGTTTATATTAATATTATACTGATGCTTTTTGTGTATCATGTAGGTATTTTACTACCTAGGCGAGTTAAACGATTCACTGTCGTATGCACTTGGTGCTGGACCTCTATTTGATGTTGCTGATGATTCTGATTATGCCCATGCTCTTTTAGGTGAGACTGATCTTAAGTTTTCAGCCATTATGTATGTTATTTCATGTTACTATCTTTTGGTCACTATGTTGAATTGCTGCTTGTTCTCTTTCAGCCAAAGCATTAGATGAGTATGCCAGTATCAAGACCAGAGCCTTTAAAGCTGCAGAGGAAGAAGAGAACATTGATCCTCGATTGGAGGCCATTGTGGAGAGGATGCTTGAAAAGTATGATAATATCCCATATTTTATGGTATCTACTTTGTAAGCCGGGTTATTCACCAATTTTTTATTCTTTGGAGCAGGTGTATCCTGGATGGGAAATATCAACAGGCCATGGGTATGTCTGTTGAATGCAGGAGGTTGGATAAGCTGGAAGAAGCAATTGTTCGTTGTGATAATATTCAAGGGGCTCTATCATATTGCATCAACCTTTCTCATCAATATGTTAATCACCGTGAATATCGCTTCGAGGTACTAGCATGTTACAAAACGCCATGTTCCTATTGTATTGTTTGCTAGAAAATGTTACTAACTGATCGAACACCTTACTCTACCTACAGGTTCTCCGCTGTCTTGTTAAAATATACCAAACTTTGCCAAATCCAGATTATCTGAGCATTTGCCAGTGTCTTATGTTTTTGGGCGAGCCTGAACCTGTTGCAAGCATATTGGATAAGCTGCTTTCTGGAAACGAGGTACAATTTTGTTCTTTCTCCTGCTGCACTTTTACCCCCCTGGGGGCATCTGTTTCATTATTTGAAGGCATTTGCAGTTACTTACTTGAGATATTATGCTCAATCTCCAGGATGATGTTCTCCTCGCGTATCAAATTGCTTTTGATCTCTATGAGAATGAAAATCAGGCCTTCCTTTTGAATGTGAGGAATCGTCTGACTTCACAGACTCCTTCACCGTCCAACCCAGAGAGTGGGACAGCTTTGCAAGATGACCAAACTACCAGTGCGGTTACAGAACCAGCTGGAGATGTTCAGATGAGAGATGATACAACTACACCGAATGGAAGTACTCACACCGTGGATCCAAATGTGGTAGCACATGCCGACAGGCTTGCAAAGATTAAAGGAATACTATCAGGGGAGACTTCGATTCAGCTGACATTGCAATTTCTATATAGCCACAATAGGTAAAGTAATTAATACTCCCTCTGTCCATTATCATTAGACACATTTGGTGTGATGTCTTCGAAAGTAGTTACCTTCAACTTCTCTTGCAGTATACTGCCACATGCTACAAAGTAACTTTGTATTGAAACTCTTTGAGATACGAATTTATTCATACAGCTATATGGTGGCAACTGGCAGTGTCTGTCTTTTCCACTTGATACTGACTTGATGTGGTTGGTTTGTTTCAGGTCAGATCTTTTAATTCTGAAAACAATAAAGCAGGCTGTGGAAATGAGGAATAGTGTTTGCCACAGTGCAACTATTTGTGCCAATGCAGTCATGCATGCAGGAACCACTGTGGATACCTTCCTCAGAGAGAACCTGGTATAGTTTCTTGATGTTTGTCTTAGCATTTTGTAGCAATTTATAGCCGATTCTGTCTCATGTTGATATTGTATCGTGTTGCAGGAATGGTTAAGCAGGGCAACTAATTGGGCAAAATTCAGTGCAACTGCTGGGCTAGGTGTCATTCATAGAGGCCACCTTCAACAAGGCCGGGCTTTGATGGCCCCCTACCTTCCTCAAAGTGGTGCAGTTGGCGGCGGTAGTCCATACTCAGAAGGTGGTGCTCTCTATGCACTTGGTCTGATTCATGCCAATCATGGTGAAGGAATCAAACAATTCCTCCGTGAAAGTCTTCGCAACACCAGTGCTGAGGTCATCCAGCATGGTGCTTGTTTGGGACTTGGGCTTGCAGCTTTGGGCACAGCAGATGAGGAAATATACGAGGACATAAAGAATGTCCTTTACACGGACAGTGCTGTGGCAGGTGAGGCAGCTGGTATTGGCATGGGCTTGCTCATGGTTGGGACTGCCAGCGAGAAGGCTAGCGAGATGCTTGCTTATGCACATGATACCCAACATGAAAAGATTATAAGGTCAGTGCTCTTCGATTTATGTTGCAGTATTTCTGAAACACCCTGTTCTTGTTCTGACATCTCTTTTTCTTTCTCTCTAGGGGTTTGTCATTGGGCATTGCATTGACTGTATATGGCAGGGAAGAAGAAGCCGATACTTTGATTGAACAGATGACAAGAGATCAAGATCCCATATTACGTTATGGTGGTATGTACGCTTTGGCTCTAGCCTACAGGGGAACTGCGAACAACAAAGCAATCCACCAGCTGCTGCATTTTGCTGTTTCGGACGTCAGTGATGATGTTCGGAGAACTGCAGTCATGGCTCTTGGATTTGTTCTGTACAACGAACCCGAGCAGGTGAGTGGAATTAAATACTAGATTATAGTTGCCTCCATGTTTAATTAGAGGCTTTTTAGCCGTTTTTCTGTTTATTATGATACATGAAGTTTCTCCATTGCTTACATCTTCTATTGTGATTGTGCAGACTCCAAGAATCGTGTCACTACTATCTGAATCATACAACCCACATGTTCGTTATGGTGCAGCTTTGGCTGTCGGGATCTCCTGTGCCGGGACCGGATTAAGTGAAGCGATTTCCTTGTTGGAGCCTCTTACATCAGACGTTGTTGACTTTGTTCGCCAGGGAGCTCTCATTGCCATGGCAATGGTTATGATCCAGACTAATGAATCATTTGATTCTCGTGTTGGAACATTCAGACGCCAATTGGAAAAGATCATTCTTGACAAGCATGAGGACACAATGAGCAAAATGGGCGCCATACTAGCTTCTGGGATCCTGGATGCTGGTGGTAGGAATGTCACAATCAAACTCCTCTCAAGGAACAAGCATGACAAACTCACTGCTGTAGTTGGTCTTGCTGTTTTCAGTCAGTTCTGGTACTGGTATCCGCTCCTATATTTCATTAGCCTTGCCTTCTCGCCAACAGCCTTCATTGGGCTCAACTCTGATCTGAAAGTGCCGAAGTTTGAGTTTCTCTCACATGCCAAACCATCCCTTTTCGATTATCCCAAACCGACGACTCAGCAGACTACAACTTCGACAGTGAAGCTGCCAACAGCAATTTTGTCAACATATGCGAAGGCAAAATCTAGGGCAAAGAAGGACGCAGAAAGCAAAGCTAACCAGGACAAGACGGCAGAAGATGCTTCTGGTTCTACTTCAAGCAAGGTGGCTAAAACTCAGGAGAAGGAGAAGGAGAAGGAGAAGGATGCTGAAGCAATGCAGGTAAAAATAACTAATGAGCATTTTGAGATTACTGTTTTTGCTTCATTTCACTTTTTTTTTTTTCCAATTGTGTTAACGCCTATGGGTGAGACCACGACCTAAGCTACTTTCCTTCTGCATGATGCATTGCCATTATGAAATCTAGCAGGATAGTTACAGAAATCTTTACTAATTTCTGTAATATTTATCTCAAGAAACTGTTATTTCTTAAAAAAAAAAAAACCTTATGAAAGCAACAATACCTAGGAAGCCTAAGCCTGGTTGAAAACTACTTTGCTAATCAGTGTAATGTATCAGCCCATTTAATCAAAAAGTATCTTTTGTAATAAGCTAGAATGCTAGATGATTTTTCTGTTTTCATAGAGCCTTATATAAATTTCAACTAATCTGTTTGGATCTTTGTTTCAAGGTTGATAATGCCACGGAGAAGAAGGCTTCTGAACCAGAGCCAACATTTCAGCTCCTGACAAACCCTGCTCGTGTAATCCCTGCCCAGGAGAAGTTCATCAAGTTCCTTGAAGGCAGCCGATATGTTCCTGTGAAACCTGCTGCTTCTGGATTTGTCCTTCTCCGGGACCTGCAGCCCACTGAGGCTGAGGTCCTCGCACTGACCGATGCCCCTTCAACAGTTGCAGCAAGCACAGGCAACACTGCAGCTGCTGCAGGACAACAGGGGTCAGGATCATCCGCCATGGCTGTAGATGATGAGCCGCAGCCGCCCCAACCCTTTGAGTACACCTCGTAAGCGTAGTGCATGGATGCATAGAGGGTTGTATTGGTGGTCCGAACTTACAGATCCCTTTGTCACCATTTTACCTTGTTCTTTTTTGAGTATGTAGTGTGCGGAAATTTGTTGTTGGTTGGAAAAATTGTAGAATCATCAGTAGAGAATTTACTTGAATTGGAGTTATAGGACAAATGCCCGGGTCAAGATGCCCCGCCTGCTCTTTTTCCTGTGATGTAATATGAAGTGTTGGGAACACTTTTTTACCAGGGTTTTTTGTTTCTCTGTTGCAATGATGATATTGCTCTGTTCTGGCAATCTGGAGCTTCGATGGTGCGGACTGCACCGTTTAGGGGTAGTGAGATGAGATTAGTTGCGTGGAGACGCTGATTCATTTGATTCCTTCTTGCTCTCTTCCCAGTCTCTGACTCCCGCGTCTTCTTGCTCTCGCGTCTTTTCCTCCTCTCTGCAATGGCTGTTTCACCTACAGGTCCAAACCAAAACTGTCTACGCGAAGGGGGGCATGTGTCCACCACTGTTTATGCTGCTGCGTATGAAATGTTTATTTCACTAAACAACCGTGCATGCCACCGAACTCTAGTGTTGCCTCATTGCTTGCTGTGGCGTCTGCATTGCACGTTGCGCGTCGGCGGATAGGTGGCTTGCCGCGGCTGCTACTGTGGGGCGGGCGGGCAGGCAGGCTGGAGGCTTTGCTGCGGCCGTGAGCCCGTGACAGCGGCACGAACGGAACGGTCGTTCTGGAGCACGCCGGCCAGTAGGTGACCGTTCGTGCCGCACATGAAGGACACGGTGATCAAGATGACGCAGGACTTCGTCGCTCCGGAGCTGACTGAGGAAGCACTTGGAAACAAGCAGCAGCTGGTGCGCGCGGCGAGGGGGCACTGGGGCGGTGCAGAGTGCCGACCGGCGACGGGCAACATCACGCGTTTGCGGAAAACAATGCTCGACAGCTCGGGCACCGGCGAGGACGCGGAGCTGGATTCGACGCTTTCCCGTCCATTGTGCGTCTGAGGGTAGCCCGGCGCGAACAAGTACTTCCGTTTCAAACAATAGCCCGGTCAAGAGCGAGCATATCGCCGGTGCTCGGATCTGATCTTATCCCGCACGGTTGCTTGAGGGCGGGGCGGTGAGCTGTGCGCCCACGCAATGGCGAGACTGGTGGACACAAACGGCGTGAGGCGGCGCTGGCACGACGCTGATTCTACTCGCCACGACGCCGGCCGCAGGGGGGGTTGCAGAGACGGAAGAAGCACAGGATGGCTCGCTTGCTTTGGCCGGCGAAGAGTAGTGCCGTCACTGGCGAGGGGCCGTTCGAGCACGCGAAGGAAGACGATGTCCGGACGGCCTTCACGGGTTGTGAACCCGCGCGGTGCCCGTGGCGCCCGGGGCGACACGATCGACGAGAGGGAACTACGAAAGAACAGCTGGAGGCCGCAGCCGTGGTGGCCGCGGCGAGACACGACCAAGGAGCCGTATCTCGGACGGGGAGGGGCTAGAGGACTTTCTGCGAGCGGCGGCGCTCGGATGAACTGCGGCGCGGACCGGCGGAGCAGCGAGGCGCCGTTGGGATAGCGACCACCTCTTGGGCACCTGGCTGCCGTTCGATCGGACCTGTGCGGCCCAGGTTAGGCGTCTTCCTCGTCAGGCGCGGGACGCAGAGAGGGAAGCAGAGGATCGGATGGCGCGCTTGGACGGCGAAGAGTGCCGTCGACGGCGGCGCGACAGCCGCGCGTTTACGGGAATGATCGGCCCTCCCAGGCGACGGTGCGGAGGATCGCATGCCGCCCGAGCCTGCGCCCGCGTGCGTACGTAGCTAGGCGAGCTGAAGCAAAGAAGCCAGCCAGAGGTCTCATCCTGGATTTCGGCGCTGCCCACCAGGGTCATCCATGGCCTGGGGATTTCGGTGCGGCCCCCGGCCTGCGTGCGTCTCACGGCGAGCGGTGACCGATAAGATATGCGCGCGCATGCCGTATATATGTCTCTTCACGAGCGGAGCCCCTCAGCCATCCATCTCCGCTGTGGCGCGAGCCGCGTGCCGCGACGGCGAGACGGACGGCGAGGTGGCGTGACGGCGGAACCAGCAGCGAGCCTGGTGACTTCCACCGACGTGGAGACTTCCGCTGCAGGACGACGAGCTCGTGACTACGCGGCGGGAGGCAGCATCGCTGCTCCTCTCAGGCTGCGATTTTTTTTAAAAAATAATATTTTCTTTGCTGGGAATTACAGAAAAAATACCGAAAATTGAAAAATTACAAAAATAATACTCAGTCGTGCGTCCAACGCACGAAAATAGGGTAGTCGTGCGTTGAACGCACGAAAACTGAGTAGTCGTGCGACCAACGCACGACTACCCTATTTTCGTGCGTTGAACGTATGAAAATACCATGTATAGCCTGGGAAGCGAAGTATAGAAGGTTTTCGTGCGTTGAACGCACGAAAATAGGTAGTCGTGCGTCGGTCGCACGACTACTCAGTTTTCGTGCGTTCAACGCGCGACTACTATATTTTCGTGTATTCAACATGCTAAAACTAGTAAAATAATTTTTTTATGCCATGCAATTTTGGTTTCTCATATGTTTAGGATTAAAAGTCAAAATTGTGTGGTTTTCAAAGTTTTTTTGACGTGAGTAGGACTAGAAAAGTGAATTGGAAGATAACCCGACTAGAAAAGTGTTTGGAAGCGAAAAAGAAGTCCACGAGTGTTGAGAGAAGAAAGGAAAGTATATAGCATTGGTGAGGAAATAGAATAATGCATTAAAATATAAATACATAGGTAAACAAATTACACTGGCATGTTCGGTACACACAACCACTAACCTAATTGTGCACCGCACTAATCCTGACATGCCTTAGGAAATTGGAAATGCAACATTGAACGAGGATAATACACATTGGCTAGATATAAGACGTCACCGATACTAATGCAATTATGTCCCACATAAAACTACTACGATAAGGGAAGGACAATTGCTTTAGGATACTTGAAATTGAAGCGACATGAATGTAAGTAATGCTGCTACTTAGGCTCCCTTTGTGCCCGTCGAGCTCCTCGCGCCATGCAGCTACTTGTTGAGCATGGCGTTGATGAGCTTCTTCCTCACGCTGTTGCCTTCGTGCCATTGCACGCTGGCGTATTTGCTCTTTACGGCGGCGACGTTCATCCATTGCTGCCTTGATCCTTTGCTCCATTAGTTCCTCCCTTGTAGGTTGGGCGTGCGGAATGTTTTGTTTCCTTTGCCCTCTAGTTGGACGTGCCTGTTGGAGCCTTTCATGGTCAGCCAACCTCATGAGGTATTCACTTGTGGTTTCGGCTTCGATGGCTGCACGAGTAGCATTTGTGGGCCGAACCGAATCAATCCATTGCTTGAAGTCACAACCCTGAAGGTAGGGGAAAATGTTGTAGCGTTACAGACTGGAAAATATTACAAGTGTTAGAGAAATGTTTAGTTACCATGAAATCAGGGTCCAAGTCAGGACACCCAAAGAACCTCATGCCACATGTGGCACGCTTTGTCGACGTTCTAATCATGGCTCGATGACCGCACTTGCATAGCGGCCGGTCGCTCCAGGGAGGCAATGGAAGGCTTCTGTTGCTTGACTCAACCATGTGGATGGTTTGGTGGAGTAGGCACCTTGTTTTCTATGTGCAACCCATTAGATTTATATGCGAAGCTAGGCATTGGATGCTTTGCATGTGACAGCGATGATATCGACGTGAGGTCAGCTGTGCTTTGCTTTGGCCAGTGATGTCGATGTAACAGAGGTAGGGTAGAGTATGAGAGCAATAATGGACATGCATGCAGAGTCATTGATGCAGTGACGCAGTGATTGTGGCCCTGCCCTGGGTGCAATAATTGTTGTCGGGACAGATGACCGGAATTGAAATGACCGGTCACTGGTGTTGTCACAGGTGTCGGGACACATGCAAGCTACATTGATTTTCAAAGCCTGGGAATCCAATAGGTGACACGATTTGACAATTCGATGCTCTGCGTGGTCTATCTATGTCACGTTTGCTTTTGGACTTGATGCTCCTCGGATGCTCCGCATGTTGCTTTGATGCAGTGATGCATTGATGCAGTGATTGTGGCCCTGGCTGCAAAGTCATTGATGCAGTGACGCAGTGATTGTGGCCCTGCCCTGGCTGCAATAATTGTTGTTTTCATACACGCTTTCGGATGCTCATGCATTGATGCAATAATTGTGGCCCTGCTCTGGCTGCCCATGCATGTCGGGCATATGCATTGATGCAGTGACGCAGTGATGCAGTGACGCAGTGATGCATTGATGGAATAATTGTGGCCCTGCCCTGGCTGCCCATGCATGTCGTGGTGTTTGAGTATGATGGAGGCACATATGCAACATTGATTGAAATACAAGGGAATCCAATGCCTGACAGTCCTTTATGTGATGTTGATGTGTTGTAGGCCATCGCACTGATAAGACGATGATAAGGGAATCCTTTAATGACTTTACTTTTCATTGATGTCGATATAAAGGAAGTAGGCCCTTTGAAACATAATTGAGAACACGTTGAGTGTGCATAGATGGATGAAAGGAAAACAACCCGGCTTGCACATTAATACTTAGAATGAAACATACATAGATCGGCTTGCACATTAATACTTAGAATGAAACATACATAAATTGGATTGTACTACGACTCCACAAGCATTGCACCTTAACAGAATAAATCATCGGGTCTAGTTGCATAAATCGGGTCAACCAAGTTCTCATATCTATCATCCTTGTGCCGTCAAGGTTAGGATGCTCAACATCCACAAAAGGAAAATTACTCAAATCAACACCATATGGACCATGTCGAATTTCCCCATTGCCGTAGTAAATTCTAAGATTTGCCATCTTCGACGTGACCGCACCTAAAAAATCAGAAAGCAAATTCCTATAATCTCATTATTTTTCGTTCTACGCCATAAACATATAATTTGCATGTCCCGACACAATTACAAAATTTTAATTAGATATCAATACTAACTAATTTTCATTTAAAACTAAATATGTATCTATTATACTAAATTTACATTTATTCTACTCGACTAAAGTTACTTATATGTATTTTACCAAATTTACATATATATTACTAATAATTTTATTCTACTCAATTACGTTTAATAGAATATATTCTACGCAATCGATTACATGCAACTTCTTTTTTTGTTCAATCCATGTTCTATTAAATATAAGATATACTACTATCATTCACATTGCAATGCAGCTTAATTAAAAAAAAAAAAAAGAATCGTCTTCTACCTCCAGCCCGGCCCGATGGCCGGAGCTGCTCTCCCCGCCGCGCCGGACTCCACCCCCGCCGCCCACTCGCCGCCGCCGCGAAGCCCGCCGCCGCGCCGCGCCTCGCCGCCGCCGCGCCGCCCGCCGCCGCGCCGCTCGCCGCCGCCGCCCAGCCGCGCCGCGCCTCGCCTCAGCCGCCCAGCCACGCCGCGCCTCAGTCGCCCAGCCGCGCCGCCGCCGCCCTGCCCCGCCACCAGCTCGCCGCCGCCAGGGCCCGCCACACACACACGCGAGAGAGAGCGGAGAGAGAGATAGCGGAGAGAGAGAGAGCGAGAGAGAGCGAGACGCGAATAAGAGAAGGCGAGTAGTCGTGCGTTGGTCGCACGACTACACTATTTTCGTGCGACCAGCGCACGACTACTCTGGCCCCAACAGTTCCAGACGCTTCTTCGCGCGCCCGTGACTCGAAATGTAGTCGTGCAACCAACGCACGACTATTCCTATTTTCGTGTGACCAGCGCACGACAACACGTATTTCGTGCGTTGAACGCACGACTACCCTATTTTCGTGCGTTCAACGCACGACTACCCTGTTTTCGTGCGTTGGACGCACGACAGGGTATTATTTTTGTAATTTTCCAATTTTCGGTATTATTTCTGTAATTCCCGATATAAAAAATATTATTTTTAAAAAAAATCCTCAGGCTGCTACGTATAAAGTAGTGATCGAAGTGCATTGTGTCTACTGTCTACTCAACACTTGTACAGTCGAAGATTTTTAAACACGGGTGGGTATAAGAACAGGCTGATAAAAACAAAGTTGCAACGCTAGCTAGTACTACCTCCGTCCCAGAATATAAGCATTCCTAAGTTTGTTGAAAGTCAATCAGGTTCAACTTTGACTAGCAATAGCTATAAAAATAAAATATTTTAAATATGAAGAGTTGCATATTAGGATAGTTGATTCACGATGAATCTAAAAACATCAACTATATATAATGGAGTGCTATAAATATTTTGCTACTTATAGTCAAAGTTAAGGAAGCTTGACTTTGACCAAACCCTGGAATTCTTATATTCTGGGACGGAGAGAGTAGTTGGCTTTCTTCTGAACCCAGCACGGAGGCACGGCCTCCGTGCTCGCCCGCCGCGAACAAGTAAGTTTTGCAGCGGAGGTGGCCGCCCAAACCCGGAACCTCCCCGTCCACGTCAAGCTCGGCCCTCCCAAGAGCACGCACCTCGGCCCGTATCAGGTCCCGCATCCCCTCCTGCACCACGAACCCCTCCGCCGTGGCCACCATCGTGGCCACGCTCGCCGCGCTCCGCCCCAGCCGCTTGCCGTCGATGGTGAACGGGGGCACGCTACCCCAGCCCAGGATCACGCCGCGGTACGACACCCGCAGCACCGTGTCGTCCCCGCCGCCGCCGACGTGGAGAGGCCCCTGGTAGAAAGTTTCCTTGGGGATCATGTCGACGTCCACCGCGAGCTCGAAGACCGGAGGCGCCCGCTGGTCGTCGTGGTCGAGTAGTCCCTCGACCGCGACGAGCCGGACGAAGAGTCGAGGATCTGGGGTGCCGGCCGCCATGAACCCAACCACCGTGGTGCCTACGGCGAGCGCAGCAACCAAGCCTAGGATCACCAGTACCACAACAGTGCTCGTCATGGAATGGTCGACCGCGGCCGGCTGGCGCCTGGGCTCGTCCATGTGTTGGCAGAGAGGCGAACACATGGACTGTTGTGATCGGCGTGCGCAGATCGATCCTGGGAAGCTAGGCGACGACCAGCCCAGTGTAGGTATACTCCCTCCGTCTAGAAATATAGTGTACATTAAGTAAATTTTTTAACTTTGACCAACAATATCTAAAAATATATATTTGTTCAAAATAAGATAGTTATATATTATGAAAGTATATTTCATGATGAATCTAAGAAAAGGAGTTTCATGTTGTCAATCTTTACAGTTTTGTAGATATTATTGGTCAAAGTTCAAAAAGTTTAACTTAGGACAAAACTCAATATACACTATATTTCTGGACGGAGGGAGTATATACATGGTAGAGTTTTGGTAAATCGCTTAATTACGGATCGGACAAGTCGTATAGAACAAAAGATAACAAAAATTAGAGACCGTACGTGTGACGTGTTCCGATCGACTTACAGCTTGTTCGTCAAGCCTGCTGCTTATCAGCAGCTACAGCGTTCGTAGTTATTTCTTCAGCAGCCGCTACAGTATTCGCAATTATTTCTTCAGCAGCCGCTACAGTAAAACAGCTGCAAATCAGGCTGCCGAACAGGCCCTTAGTTATTCCCGGCCGGGGGCGGAGTCCGGGGCTGGAACGCTCACGTCCACGTGTGCCCTTCTCGGCTTCTCCAGCTACCTCAGCTGATTCGGTGACGAGCTCGATCGGAAAATTAAAAACCATACATTACGTGCATGGAAGGGCAGCGCGCGTGCACCGGTTCATCTTCGAACAAGTAGGTTTTGCGGCGGAGGTGACCCAGCCCTGGAAGCTCTCCGCCCACGTCCAACTCTGCATTACCGAAATTAGCCTGAGTTTCGCGTGCATCATGTTCCGCATCTCGGACCCCTCCGACATGGCCGCCACCACCCCGGCCACGGTGGCGCTCGGCTCCCGCATCGATCTGCTCTAGGCCTGCTCGTCTGCTTGCCGCCGGGAGCCGCTCATCTTGCCCTCAAAGTTACAGACATTCAGCGCGCAACTTGTGCGCCTGTGAGACCACTTCGCTGTATCTTGCCGCAAAATTCATTCATCGATCTGTGCGGATATATAGTACCGCGCGCGACTGCGCTGTCTCGCTGCCAACCAGTAGCCACTGACGCGGTCACCACCTCGCTCGTGCTGACTGCTGACGATGTCACTTTGCAACCAGGGCGCGCCGCGGCGCATGGTGAGCATCCTCTGTCAGCCATGCCCGTAGGCGCGCGAGAGCGGTGAGAAAGCAACAGCGACCGCACTGAACATATACATTTCTTCGGTTTTTACGTTGTCCGCGGATATATGTATGTTATTACCGTATTGAACATATAAAAGAGGCATGGAGACATGGCAAACCTACAGCTCTACACAAGAGCCAACAACATCTTGCATGCCAACAAGTAAATAAGGGCTAGTAATAAGCAGATCCCCTAAATAATGGTATCAAGGCAAGGTTACAGGCATTCCTAGTAGTTACATCACGCAGGTATGCAGGAACCGTGACTACACAGTTTGCCAAAGTTTCTGCTGCCGCTACTACACACTCCACAGGCCAATCCTTTCGCCTGGGCACAGAGCTGCATTTTGCCATCTTCCGAACACCAAACTATCACCTACTGTTCCTTGTTCTTGAGTTCGTGATCAATAAGCTGGAGCTTCAGATTGTTCTCCTTATTGAGCAGTGACAGCCTTTCAAGCGAAGACTTCAGAAGTGACATCTGGGATTCTGAAACATGGCTCCTTCCACTCTTTGGTGTCTGCCACGTCGGCATTCCAGCGTCAGCTGCACTTTCTGTAGACTGCTGCGCGAACCGCTTCATCCTCGCACTCAAGGCAGCAATAGAAGAACGCAGGGCATCCAGCTCCACATCTGCAAATCTATCTGCAAAAAGGAATTAGGAGGAACAAATTATGTCAGTACATGAAACTGCAGGGAAAGATTCTAAGGTCAGCGCCCACGAACACAGACCAATCTGTGCCTTGAACTCCTGCTCTGCGTGTGATAATGGTTTCTTGTTTGCAGCAGGAAGCATCTTGAAGCTATCTATCCGCTTCTCCAACAGCTCGTACACCTTGAAGGCCCGATCTATCCTCTTGTTAATGTCTTGGTCTTTGGCTTCTATGGATCGAAATGATTGCTTCAGTGCTTCTAAGCGTTTCTGTTTGTCTTCAATTTCTGTCTTGACATAGTCTGGATGTTCCTTGAGCTCAATGAAAACCTACAAATTGTTAAATTTAACCCTTGATCAGATTTTTTTCCCTTCCATCCCTTCATTTATTCTAATCTAATAATGTGTTTATATTTTGGTCATTAACAAATCTAATAATGAACAGAGTGAGTTCATTTGTCCATTAAACAAAGGCAAAAGACATTCTCTGGCCTGGAACTTAGGCAAATGTGATAAAAGTTGCCTACAAAATATCAATGTAAAATAATTTCGTACCTTGTGCCCGTACTCCACATAATACTCATGGAAGACCTTAATATAATGATGAAGTGTGGATTTTCCTTCAATAGAGTCAGGAGTCAACGACCTCAGACTTGATGAAGATGGAAGTATAGGTGGATCTGGACCAGCAATAAGCTCTTTGCTGATCATCCCAGTTGGGGGAGGCTCTACATTCTTAATGCTCATGCTATCCATGTCAAGCTGAAGCGGTGTTGGTTCCTTCCAGCCCTTCATCTCCACTACAAAGCACTCACCAGAGCATGTGATACCAACTAACTGTACATGACCATATGCATCGGCTATGGTAACAAATCCAGAAAGGAAAGAACTAGTTTCACTGTTGCCTGTAGTGAGGACAGGATGAACGGAGGGCGGTGTTGAAGCCATTTCAGGGTACGAAAATGGTAGGAAGTGCAGCGTGACCATGTCAAGCCCCCCACCATGAGCACAATAAAATCTCTCTGGAACAAGGGGGTCCAGAAACAGTGACAAAGAACTACCATTAGGAGTTTTTGGTAGTGCCAAATCTACAATTGCGAGTCTTAGCAAAGGAGGAGAGTGTCCCATCCAAACAGCTTCTATGTTGCTCTTCACATTTGATCCTGTACTGGAAGGTCGATGTGATCTCAAGGCCAATGGATCTTGCGAATTTGAGTCACATATCATGGCAACACTTTTTATTTGGCCATGTGAATCGACATTAAGGCGAGTAGGAACCCCTATGTTCCACTGTGGTTGAATTTCATCAGCAAGAGCATCAATCTGAAGCTGCCCACTACCCCAAGCAGTCACAAGAACCGAATCTTTTCCAGCGGAACTGTACATAAAACCTACAGCTTTGCCCTCACAAGAGCTGCCCTTGCCTTCAGGTTCACTGTTTTCCTCACAAACTCTGCAAAGAGGCCCCTGCATAGGTGCTCAACCGATCAGTGTACATATTGATTCATGAAATTCATACTTAAAAGTGCCAACCCCTTTGCCAGGTCTTCCACAAGGACACGTTCCAATATATCTATTTTTTAGACATGCATTATGTTCTAATTTTTACACAAAAGTATGGAACTGAATCTCACCCCTGAATTCAGGAAAGCAGTAATCCATTTCTTTCCCTAACTATTGAATGCACAAACCGACGCAATAATGCAGTATGAGAACATGTTACAAATCTAACCATCCCTGCCACAAGATTTGATAACTCTGACTAAAATCAAACGTAAGAGAAATACCAGCCCACACGTATTATCAAAGATGACTTTATCGCCCCTTACAATATTAACCCATTATAAGGTTCTTTTGCTATCAAACCCATATGCTCTAGTAAAAACCAATACCACTTATATAGTTATGCATAGTACATGTATGCTGTTCAACAATATCTCAACAGTCAAAATAGAAGCATACCTGTAAAGTTACAGAATCATCTACTGGAGCATATGGATGAGCTCTTGACATCAGCAAACTGGTATCTGTTGATTGATGTAAGAGGTCAGGAAATGTTGCCTCCAACCAAGCTATGGCCAAATGTGAGTTAGTGACAACATTTGGATTTGAAGATTTTAATCCAAAGGCATTAACATCTTCGTATATTTCTTGAATATGTCTCTTGCTATAGTCACTGCATCAAGGAAAAAACGAGTATAAAAAATAAAAACCAATCTGCACATAAAGAAAGCAAATCGTGGCATTAAGTTTCCATTTCATCTTCATAAGCCAACCTTGAATAAAACCAATCAACAGAAAAGAAAAGTACACTGTGGAACTAAATTTCCTATTTGTTGCCTGATAGACGGACCACATTTACCTTAACACAACAAAATCAGCCCATTAATTTGTAGTTTTACAATGTGAAGAACAAGGGGGTGAAGGAAGTCATATTACCTTCCAAATGGAACAACAGGACAGAGCACAAAAATTGAACCATCACTGAATAAGATAAAAACCTGCATACAGGATGGGGTCACATGGGAAATTAAGAATAAGCCATCAACATATAAAACAAAATGAACACATGCCAAAGAAAGGTAACATAAAACAAAATATGACACACGCCAACTATAGCGTAAAATTCTCTAACTCTGCTATGAACTGTCTGGGCCAAAATTCCCATAATAAAAGATATTAATTAGTGTGGAAAAGAAACAACAAAAAAACAGCTTATCATCCTCATGTTCATCGCACAAACATATTAATGCAGATAGTGTTGATTCTATATCGGGAACCCCTTAAACTTTAAACAGTGTCGCCGGTAGAATGCTTTATGCCTAGTTTGAACATGACTATCTACTTTAAGTGGCCAGTGACTATGTTTATCATCTTCATTCCTAGGTTACCATTAATCACAACGAGTAAAAGTTGATTCTTAATTTTTCGTTCACCAATCATTCAGTTTGTTTACTAGCGGATTTTTATAAGACCTAGGCAAACCTTATTTGAAGAGACATACCGAAAATCTATCCCACAGATGATCACTCCCATATGAGAATGCCACTGGACAAATTGCTGAAGCATTCTGACATTTTCCAGGTACAATAGGCTGCAAATAAAATTCCTGCTCTGGCTTCTCTAAATCGGATGATAGATCAAATAACCTGCAGCAAAGATTCTTGATTATCTATCAAACGGTTATGCATTGAAATATAAGAGAAGTGGCAAAAGACAATTCTCATCTCTCATCACATCACCTCGTGTAATTAACTGAACATAAATAACTTCTAAATTTATAATAAAATAGCCCCAGAGTTCATTTAGCATACCTTAAAACGGCATCTGATGTCAAAACTGTAAAATGGTTGTTGCTAAATGGGTGCCAAGATGCCTGCAAAACTTTTATACCATCACTGTTGCTGGGTAGGATCTGAGAAGCAATTGGTGCAGTCCTGTTTGCAAAGTTCATATATACAGGTCAAAAGCAGGGGAAAATGGTTTCCGTAATAGATATAATGAACATAAGCATCCGTAGTAGATACAATGAACATGAGAATGAAGATATTGTAACAAGCAACAGATATAGCAATGTATAGCTCATTAGTTGATAGAGTACAAGAATCAGAATGCAGGTTTTGGGTATCTCCTTCGATAGTCAATAAATTAATGAGAACGGTAATTAGAAGAAGAAAAAACTGATCCCCACATGGCCAGTGGAATGCTGGAAAAATGAATAAAATGGGTTTTCAATATTGTATCAACAACATTCTATTTCAATGCAAATTAAATAATTGCCAAACAGTCAGGAAACGAAGGCAAAGGTAATTCTGTTAAGCAGAGACAAAAGTCCTGTTTGGCACATCTCCAGATCCAAGAATTATTGGAGCTGCTCATTTCTAGCTCTAGAAATTCTTTGAGCTGGAGCTGTGTGCAGATTGAGCGTCATTGGTTGAGTCATCTTGTTTACATTTTGGACTGAAATCAGTAGTTTATAAACCACAGTTTTATACTACAAACTCTAAATTCAGCATGGACCTCGGAGTTAGAGGTTTACCAAGCAGAGCCAAAGTCGTAAACTCGTAATGAACCGTATACCTGCATATGATTGTGTCACCGTCTTCAGACACCCTCTCATGTACATAAAAGATACTTATATTGTGTGATCCAACGAGTAGCAGTGATGAACCATCACTATTAAGTGATATGTTAGTAACCACGTAGCCAAGATCAGTCTCCGGCAACAAAATCTGTAAAGAAAAAGCAACTTATCAGTACAAAAATACTATCAATTAATGTTCTTCAAGAATACGTAAGTATGGAATTTATAAGAGATTTCTGCTCCTGGAGTATAAGCATAACATGGTTTTCCCTTCACCCAATTACTACGGGATTTCATGCACAAAGTTGAGGTCAAATGAAGTTAATCTGCTACGAATCAATGAAATCAGATAGGAAGAAAGAAAAGTAGCACTGTATGTGACATAAAGATCGGCACCTGCCGAAAAAATCACATCAGACTGTGAGGGATGAAATTTTCTCCCCTATGGGGGATATCACCAATTCACTTTCGCAAGGAGAGAATCAGAGAATTCTTTTCGCAAAAGAATAATGCTGGCTGCATCCATTTTCACGCCAAATTTGTAGGATAGAAATGAGCAACTAAGATGGAGCACAGCTGCACGGTCATGATATTGTATGTTCCGGCTTGCATACTACTACAGTAACTTATATCAATTAGAACTGACCCAATGATATCATTGACCTCTTTGGTCCCGACCTCCGCAGCACATGATGTAGTAAAAAGCAGATAAACCCATGAAAATTAAATGGGAACAGAAATACAAAGGCGCCATTCTTATTTCATGTCCATGTGCCATCTTACAGGGTGCTGGCAACAAGCTTCCCATTACTACAAATTTGAGAGCATCTTCTTTCCCTAAAACATAGTACAAACTGTTACAGAAGGTTGTCTATTTCTACAAACTAGATAGTATATGTTCTCGCTTGAGACATAGTACAAGCCACTACAGAAGCTTGCAAAGTAAAGGGAACTTCCTGGATTCAAATACTACTCAAAGTCAAAGTAATAAGAATCCCAACGTACACACAGCTACACAAAACCTCGCCAACAGAAGCTTCACGGGACACAGGCCAATTTGATACTCAGGTTGCAGTGTTATAGTCACCATCTCTTGTGCGCATTTTCAAATATACATCTCTAATACAGTAGTCAGTAAGCAATATATCGGACTTCCGGAGAGAAATCAAGCGACCAAAACACCTCACCTCAGAAGGCACGGCGGCTTCCACGGCTACCTCCTCCCCATCATTCTCTGCTTCCGCGTCCCGAATCCGCACGCATATCCGGTGGGCGCCGCACGTCGAAGAGTCCCAAGCGTACAGCCGCGACGCGGCAGCATCCCATGCGGCGGCGCCGCCGCTGCCTCCGACCTCACCGGCGCGGCGGGAGAAGGCAGGGTGAGACGGAAGCGGAACCCATTGCGCCGGAGTGTAGGCCCGCTTCGGCGACGGGCGCGGCTTCGGCCTCGAGGATGCAGCGGAGGTGGAAGCGGAGGAGGGGCTGAGCGCGAGGGACGGGGATGGCGAGTGGCGGTGGCGGCGGCGGCGGGACAGCGGGGTCGCCGGGGTTGGGGAGTGTCGGATGGGAGGCGGAGAATCCGGGGGCGAGGACGGCGGCGGCGGCGCGGTGATGCGAGTCATCGGCGGCGAGGTGGGCGCGGTGGAGCAGTCGGGGAAGCAGGTCCGGAGTGCAAATGTGAATGCCAAGAGTCTGGAAACTGGAATTTTCTGGGCCTGTTACAATCATGGCAACACAGCCCGACTGATACAGTACACAAGCTATCTTTCGGGCCCATTGAACAACTCATCCTCAAAATTCAGCTTCTAAAAAAAAACCAAAATCAAGAATTCAAGATTTGCTCAAAAGAAGAGAACATCAAGAATTCAAGATGTGCTAAAAAAAATCAAGAATTCAAGATGATTTACACCCGTCGCCACAATAATTTCATCTAATTATTATTGTCTAGTGTCTTCATGAAAACAACGACGGCCAGTACCTAAGCTTCTCGCCGTTCCGTTGATTCTTCCCGTCCTCGTCATCTTTGATGACAGCGCAGCGGGAGCAGATCATGCATGACACGATAGCATATGTATTAGCTCAAAACAGGCGGTAAGCAAGATTCATGCTTCGATGATTCGGCATTGCCTGCTCTCCCTGGCAAGTGGCAATTGGGATGAGCAGCTCTACTGAACATTTCAGAAGGATGGCTTCTATGCCTGCTTATTTCTGGACATACCCAATTACTCACGAGATCCTTATGGCCCCTAGCAAGCGCAAGACAGCAAAACGTGGAGCCAAAACCCTCGATGTATCTCTGGCACATGGATGGCATGGACGCAATGTCTGAATCCATCAGTATTCCCCGAGTTATGCTGGATGCAGCTACGAATATAGTTCTAATCTGTTCATTGATTCTTCTGTAGTGTCTTTAAGCGGATTAAGTCACGACAAGATGGCACAAAACATGAGCTATGATCTTGTCACATGCGTGATATCAGTATTAGGTGATCAATGCTTATAGCTTCCAAATCTTCCTCGTTTGGTAAAACCATGTGCCGGTCATCTGCAACATCCCTCTGCAGTTCGAAACAAACTCACGATCAAAAATCTTTTCAGTATCGCATCACATGCGAATGGAGAATGACGGCAGATTGCATAAGCTTCTAATGCTCCGGCGCTCTTCACTGCTGCAACTTGCAAACAGCTCCACATGTACAGGCCAGGTTTCTTGTACCTTGGCATCCATACGTTAGACATAAGAGATAACGCCAGTTGTGCGTTGCCTTCAAATCAAGGCGCCTTCTCACGTGCGCTTGCATGTCATGATCATTTCGTTCATGCTCAAATGTTTGCCGTACATGAAACCGATCCGACTTAGGAGTATTGTCTCAGAGAAATTACTGGCTGTGGGCTAGGAGCACAGCAGGGAGGTTGTTTGTTGCTGCAAACTTGATGTGGCCCATGCTAGTTTTCATTATTATTTTGATGATAACCACTTCTATAGGCAGCAATACTACCTCTCATTTTCTTTGATCAATATAATTAGACGACCTTCGTTGAACAACAAGATGTGCAGTCTAACATCAAGCTTTGAATGGTTGAGTATTCAGCTTATCCTAATGGAGAAATGAGGTACAAAGCTGACTGAAGCCTCCTTTGCGTGGTCCATTTGCATTCAGTGTTACTTCTCCAGTTCTATGATATGGAATATAACTCGAGCAAATGAAAATCATTGCTTTCTTTACTTCCCCGCAGCTCCAACTCTGTTGATTACTTCTTCAACATATACATGAAAAAGGAAAAAAAACAAAATCACACTTGAATTGGGCTTCGAAATTCAACCTTTTCGTTCCACACTGCACATTTAACTGAAGAAAAAACAACACTTTTAGCTTATTCAGCCGAGCAGTTTTTTTATCCCGGTTTCTTCTTCCACACGTCGGCATATACAACGACAGCTAGAGGAGAACTACTCAGTAACATATCGTCTATGATTGCAGAGGCCGGTTGTCCTCCATCGATAGTTGCGTGACATCCACATGCGACGACTCGACTGCCGAAAAACAAGCAGTGGCAACCACCGGTAGTTTGTGATGCAAGCTGCATGCCGCTCTCCTTGTTAAATGTGATTCACTGGATCCGTGGATCCAATGCAAGTACAGCAGCCGCATCTGAAGGTACGTCCTTGCAAGTACTTGGGCAATGGCTGGCGACCCATCATCAATGGCCGTAAACTAATCAGCCCCCAACCTACGGCAACACGCCCGGGGGCTGCTCCATTACTTGGTCGACGCTTCTCAACGTGAAGGCCACATGCCAACTCGTCGGTCGCACGGCTCACATGGCTGCAGTTCTTGCATTTGAAGAGGCTCATAGGGTTCGCCATGAACTTCAGGAAATAGTTCAGTTGTGTGACAGGTGAAGATAGCAGCAGTTCAATTTTCTGAACCGGCTGGTTAGAAATTCACGATGTGTTGGTCGTAAGTCTAAATGTGCAGAATTATTTGTTCAGTCTCAGAGTCTACATCACTGACCAGCACAAGCCATTGCTTGAAAAAGTGAAAACCTATCGATCATTGAGATTCATGTGTTAAGGAGTTGAGGCCAAGCTCTTTTTTTTCGAACAATGCCAAGCTCTTGATAGAGCTTGCATTTTCATATCACGGTAACTAGATAATCGAGTTGGACTGAAGATTTGAAAAGAAAATGATACTAGTTCAGTTGGGGCTCGGCATCTAAGCTTCTTGGGCTGATCAACCTTGTGCTTCTAACCGGAATTTCAACGTATGCTTCGTAGGCACACTAGAACCCCACGGTGCCGCTTGCGTTTGCATTGGGAGACGAAGCAGCACATTATCGAGATGAGTTGTTGGACCAGATGACCCTTTTTGAGAGATGAAGACATAAGGTCCGCCAGCGATATTCAGATGCGTGAAGGTACTTTTCCTCGAGTAACTTTAAGAACTTTTCTCCTCACATTTCTTGGAAATGCACTGATAAGAAGACAAATGAAACCATCAGGCCGTTCCTTCTTATTCAGAGAAGAGTATCGCACTTTTCATTTGCGTTCAGACTAAGAAAAAAACAAGAACGCAGCAGATAAAACGTTGACCTGAAAAAGGAGGAAAGTTAGCACAGGGATGTCAAGCCAAACTACAAATAACTGCTCTGAAGATATTGTACCAAACCTTTTCTTCTGAACACAAGGAAAGCTGGAAAGCAAAGCTCGCGCTCTGCATAGTCCGATGCAGGATATGGGCGCCAAATCTGCACTACATAAATTGAGAGAAGCTGATAACCTTAAGCAAGGTAGGGGTTGGTCAGAAATGGGTAGGCTGGTCCGGTTCCTCCCATCAAAACAACTGGCAGCCAATTTGCAGCGTCTCAGAGCTTGTTCCTCATTTCTTTGCTCTTTTGTAGTTTCTCAGGTAAGTGTTGGCAGTGTTTACCTGACACTTTTCCGTCATGAATGGAGGAGTATAATGTTAATATCATCCTCTTCAAAACCTGATCCTTTTTAACAGCAGAAGACACTCCAAAGTTTGATCAGCTCACAGTACTCCACAAATTGATTATTTGTAGGTGCACTGGTTTCATTAGAATGGTGTGCACTGGTTTCATTAGAATGGTACAGAAATGTGCCAAACTGCCAACTAGTCAAGATTCTTAATGAACAACCGTGGTGTACCACAGAAAGGTTGAAGAGCAGTAGCTGCGAATCAAGATGACAAAAGGACCAAGAAAAAATTCAGACATTTCAGTTAGAGGTAGTTCCACACTAATGGGCATTCAACAGAACAGAAGAAAGAAAAAAAATCCTTCATTTCCACTTCAATCTTTCCATATATAGTTCCATAAATGAGGGCTGCATTACTCAATCCAGATAAAAATTTGGCCGTAATTCTAAACCGCGGGGGGAGATACTACTCGATTCATCCCTCACCGCACAACCGCTTATGAAACACAAGAAAAATGTAAGAGAAAACGAAAAAAATATAACATTTTTTTAGTTTTTTCGGCCCACACGAGCCAAGAACCCGTCAGTGCTCATCACGAGCTCCGCCTTTTATCTGCAGAGCGGGTTGTTGGGCGTGCCGCGGCCGACCTCGTCGGCGGCGTACTCGACGCTGCAGTAGCGGAAGGCGGCGTCCTTCTTGTTCTTGTCGACGGCCTTGAGGATGGTGACGAAGGCGGGGACCTCGCAGGGGATGCGGAGCACGCCCTCCTGCTGGAACCCGAACTCCTCCTCCGCCTCCTGCAGCAGCGCTGCGAACGCGTGGTGCTTCAGGTACTCCATCGGGATCACGAACCGCTGCATCTCCGGGCCCACGGACACCGCCAGGTGGCCCTTGGGCGGCGGCGGCGGCGACCCCGACGGCGCCGGGCTCTCCGTGAAGGACAGCGTCCGCTTCAGGAACTTCTTCGCCTTGCTCTCGCCGCCGCCGCCGCCGCCGCCGGCATTGCCGTTGCCGTTTGCGCTGCCGGCCGCGGCCGAGCTGGGGTCCTTGGGGGCGACCGAGAGCTTGCGCCACTTCTTGAGCATCTGCTGCATGCGCACGATCTCGGTGATCTTGTTCGATTTCTTGGCGCCGGTCTGCTCCATTTTGCGCTTCTCTTGGCTACGAACAAGGGGACAAATTTCTCTGGTGGTTTTGTTTTGCGACGCTTTCAACGGGTTCCGTTGCGATGTGGTGGTGGAGCTCGCGGCGCCGATGGTGGGGGATTTAAAGGGCGAGGCGGTGTGGGACCCACGTTTAGGCTCCCTCCCGAGTGGGCCCTACTTTAGACATTTCCATTTAGGCGAATTTCTCTCTCCGTTGATTAATCAATCGATTTAAGTTTAGGTTTCTGCAGGTATGTAGGTTAGTGAAGAGAAGAGAAGAGAATACCAGTTGGGGGAATCTGGATAGATTTCTTATTGCCACTGCCGTCTTGGGGAAAATGCTGGCCTTGTGTCAATCTAGCTATTTGCAAACTGCAGAGTCATTGTGATGCTATTTCATCTCGAATGATCTTGTGGTCTGCATTGTCATGGTGCTGCATGCAGTTTGACTACAGATGTTTGCAGTTTACGTAGTAGAATAAACTGATCACAGTCAGCTTTTAGATGCTTCGCCCGTTGAAATTCTTCTTTATCTGCGTCACCTCGTGGCGACATGTGTGCAGCTGGATCAGGAACCTAACAGTTTCGTGATACGGTACTATCATCTGTTCATCTTCCCTTTTTAACCTATTCCATATCAGTAACAAACTCCCTGGTTCGAAGTTTTGAACTGAATTCAAAACACTTTGTTCCCAATAATGCATCAAAAAGATCAAAACACTTTGTTCCCCAGTAGTAAACTCCCAAGAATTCAAGGATAACTGAAAGGCGGCGGCTTTTCTGCCGCGGCTCATCTTCAGATCCAAGGGAAATGGATCCAAAATCACTGCCCTCGCCTGAACTGAAATATTCAGTCAAACCACTTCTGCCTAACTAAACCCATGCTTCCAAATTCAGCAGTTGACCTTTTCATTTTTGGCCTCTGCGGCAGATCTACAGCAGGTTGGGCGTCAGAGCCTCTGCGCTTTGGGCGGCCAGGAATCCAGCGACCCTGCGTGCGTTTCTACGGATGGGATGGGCTCATTCTTCCCCCTCTGGAGTCTGGATTTGCCACGCATCGAACAAGGGACAAGAACATGGCTGGTGATCGAGCTCGGACCTGCATGTGATCGATCATCACTTAATAATGCACCAGCCACGCATCACACACCACCACTAATTTCTTCCGCGTCAGTAGCGCTACTTAGTTAACACCTGCCGATCGATAGCTTGTGATTGCCCTAGCTAATCATTTCGGCGGTTGGCAATCGCAGAATTGACTTGGTTAAACAACTGGTTTGGTTCTTCAGATTTAGCTAGCGATCTACGGCGTCGTCCTGTTCCATCACCGCCGGCCGACTGCACCGCCGTTCGTGGTGTCGTGTACGTACGTTACGTACTGCGTCACATGATCATCGATCATTTTGTATTAGTCAGCTGATCGATGATGCTTAGGTTTGGTCTGAACACTCCAATGTGGTGGTTAAAAGGGAGTAAGTGTCGAACGGGAAGGGGTTCGTTGCATCCGCATCGTCTTCTGTGATGAACCGAGGCAGGTTTCTGGTGGTGGATTTTATTCGCGAGGTCATTATTTGGTTGGTGAGATTACTGGCGATCACGACGGAAAAACCGACTGCAATCATTTGGACAGTTAGCGCGGATTCCCCTATCATTTGCATCCTGATTTTATTTTTAACGGAACATTTGGTCTTTTCTTCCTCACTAGTCCTTGAGTCTACGCTTTTGGTAGTGACAGTGACCGTACTATACTAGCAAACATGAAAGCAGCACTCGAGTTGCTAACTACTCCCTCTGATCTTTTGTACTCCGGCATTGCTGCTTCGTTCAACTATGAAGTAACCGACGTCGTTTGTGAACACCCTGTTCATCTTCCGTTTCAAAAATAAAAATAAGAAAACACTTGGTTGATGACAGGTGGCCGGTCATGTTGCTCTCCCAGGCTTGTCATGTGAAGTTCCCAGCGAGTCAGCGTTTGCGACGGCTGCGATGACAAACCACTAGTGGTGATTAATTTCCTGGGTTTTCCTGTATGTTTTCCGTCGTAAACTAGTCGCGAGTTGCGGTGAGGCACGTGACGTACGTTTGAAGCTCCAGTGAGATCGATCGAAATCATCGATCTAACTAACAAAACGCAATGATTACTTTTCGACAATTACAAGTGGAAGTATATACCTCATAACGCTCTGCTGTATCATTCAGACCTGTTCTTAGTTTGTAGAAACTTGCAGTTTGTTAACACGCTCATTGCATGGTACCAAGGTGACTCGTTCCACGACCTGATACAACGAAAGAAGATGGTCCAAAGGTCGCGGTAGGCTTATTTCACGGTAACACTTAAAGGTCATATAGTTGGTGAGACTCGAACTGTGGCTGATAACCATAATACACGATGCAACATAACTGGAGTCACAATATCACGAACATGGAGAGATACGCATCATGTAAATGCTTTATCTGATTCTCCTATACATATGCTGTGTACATGAAAAATAAATTGGTTAATTATCCGTCGCGACTTCCAAGGGAGTTTCGTCTCTTGCTTAACAACTTGCATGCGAGAGTCATGTGATTCCTCCTTGGCATCACGATGATCTCTGCTGGCGGGTACAGTACCGTACGTGTTCGAAATATTTGTTTGGCAGTATACGTAGCCGGCCTTGTGTAAAACATTTATGAACGCTGAGTGTACTACACTTGCACCCCAATTTCAGAAGAACATGGAATTATTCCGCTATACTAGCCTGCACTTTAAAGTATAAACCTTGCGTTCCAGCAGTAACAGCAACTCGTGGTGCGCATGCTGCATGCATGCCTACATGTTCTTTGTTCCAAGTTCCAACTCGAGCCATGATGAATAATGTTCGTGTGTGGAGTAGTCGAATAGATGAAACTCTATACATCCAACCCACTGTCACGTAGGAGAAATGATCTCCAAGTTCGTCCCAAATATATGCCATACCCATACGATTCAGCTAGCTAGCCTCAAACTCTCTCTGGTAAGAAATGCGGTAAATCTTACTATGTAGTGAAACAGCCAATCGTCAAGGTCGGGACCCTTTTTCCCGTCATCTAAAAAAATGAAACAGCCAACCGCAACTAGGTACCGTAACTAGTTTATACAGTACATCTATTTAATCCGTACTGATACATCTGTACCACCACGTACGTACCTCTACGGGCTACGGCCAAAGCTACCCGAGATTCTTGGCAGGTCCAAGTTTGACCAACCTGCTAGGCCGGTGCACGCCGCATGCAAAGATACTGGTAAAACAGTTAGGAGTACTTGTATACTCGACCGAGGAGGAAATCGAATGCATCGGAATTGGAGACAGTTGAGAGCGAGCAACGATCTACTGGCAGTTAAATTAGTTGCCACAGTCAAACCCTAGCTAAGCTAGCTGGCCTTTGCTTGCGTGCATAGGAGGCTCGTTTTGTCGCCGACTAACGGTCAATCGAATGGCTCGACTTTGAAAACTGGGCATCATGCATGCTTGGAATGCTGCATTCATCTTGTCATCGCCTGATTGGAAGATTCTTATTGTTCATAAACGACCTACTCCTACTCCTGGTATAATTTTCCTGTATAGGAAAAATGGCTCCGACACAAATGTGGAAGAAGAGAGGTTGTTTGGATGCTGCACGAGTGAAAGGGATGGGTCAAAGAATTGAATGGTGAATGTTGGCGGCTGTTTGATGTACACCCATATGTCATTGTTGAACGAAGGTTCCTTCAGTTGTATCAATTTCCTTTTTTTTTAGATAATTTGTCATTTTCTTGTTACCGCTGAATTTTCAGCCATCACGAGTCAAACACAAAATAGGAAATAAAATCAGGACATCACATCATGTTTGTTAATTGTTGTATTATTGCAGGCAGAGGACCTCCGAGGCCATGCACATAAACACATCAGATGAACTGATGGAGCATGTGGAGTTGATGGAAGAAGCATGGAATCAGGGAGAGCCTAGTTAATTCTTAACTCGTCGTTCGAAGATGCAAAACACATCAAAGCAATAGGCAGCTAAACTCTCCTATGAGCTATGAGAAGAGTTTGAGCCTGCAATCGATCATCGGTGTCGACACTTGGGAAACTCGTCGTGCTTTTGGAGCATGCGAAGCTCTCTGCCGCCTGCATGCAAAGGTTGGCAAAGCCTTTTTCCCAGGTCGAAAAACCTACTGCACGATATGTCATCGGCGCTTGGGCGCGCGTGTCGCTGCGTCACTGGGCACTGCCAGCCGCATGCCGCGCCCCTGAATATCCGCGGCTGCGTCCCCGCAAAAGTTCAGGCAAGAGCTGGTGGAGTTCAAAAGCAAATGTCACTCGTTCTGCGCACAAGTACAAACACCCTGAAAGCACCATGCATGTCTTCACCTTTAAACTTCCACAGTGCCAGATTTGACAGTGCTACTGTGGCTTGTCGTTCACTTACCTTTGGAACTACACTACCGAATAGTACTAGGAATGTAGAAGGAACGCATGTTTCAGAGGATCTTCGATCGGACGGCATATTTGGAATGTGAGAAAGTTACGCCTACGTACGTGCACGTCTCAGGAAAGGAACCCGATCGGCACGTTGTGAAGATTGACCGGTAACTCGGCGTGGACTGTGTATCGTGAGCCGCATATTCCTCGCGCTCCAACTCCAGCTAGCACGAAAACTGGAATTGTCCATCGACCTCGGCCTGCAGCAGCTAGCGTGTTCTTACCGGCACCCGCCGTTCAACCCGGGGTCGGGTGGACGAGCCGCTTTCGAGTGAGGATTCCTGCGCCCCCAGCGGTCCAGCCACGCCCACGACCACGAGCGCCGCCGAGTCAAGTCGCCATGGGTGGTGGTTGTGGGTGTGCGGAGCACCTGCTGCACTGTTGCGTCTTGTGTTGGTGCCCAGTCAAGTAGCCATGCGGTGGTTGTTTGCTGGGCTGTCCTATGCTTTGCCCTGCTTGAGAGAGTGAGAGCTCAGCGAGTGGGCTGACACGTGAGTTTGGGCTGACCCAAGCAAATGGCTGAGCCGAGCGAGACGGGACTCTGATATGTGGGCTGTGGGTGGCGGTTAGGCCTGAAAATCTGTGGACCAAGTTGGGTCATGAATGAGTTAAGCAGAATGGATGGGCCTCCATTACCATCGGAGGCCTGCCCGACTCGTGTGATAGCGGCGAGTCGTGTGACACTTTTTTTTCGGCGACTGACGAGACACTAGTTTTTGTGGGCCTAGCAGCACGCAGAAGAAGGACCAGCTGAGCTGTGATCCAAGAACTTTCCTCCACCAGGGAAGCCTCTCGTTCCCTTTGCTACAGGAGAGAGGAGGCGAAAAAGGCGATCGTTCTCCGGCGGTGGCTCCCGTCTGATCTCCCCTTCCTCCGGTAGCCCGCAGGGTTCCGGAGGGCCGGGAGATCAGCGGAGCTGCCGTCGGGTCTCCTGTCTAGCTACTAGGTAGTGTAGTAGTCTAGTTTTAGTCCTTTAGGGTTAAGGTTCCGGCCGGTGTTTGTCTTCGGCGATGGCGGCTGGATTCTTTCTCTCCCTCGGCGGATCCGGTGATGGCGTCGTCGTCGGCGGTGGCGAGATCTCTGGTGAGGCTGTGTGGAGCTTTTTGTTCTTCTGCTCCTTTGTGAAGGGTTGGGAGATCTTTTGTTTTCCCCTGCTGGCGGCGCTGGCGGTGGGGGAAGTTTGTGACGGAGTGTCGCCGTTCAGTCCTGGCGGTGGCTCCTCCGGTCTTTTGTTTCTCTTCGCTGGTGTTTCTTCGTCGGTGGTTGGTTGGCTTTCTTCGTCTCTTCTGGTGGCAGATCGATGGCCGGTGGGGTGCTTTCTTCGTGATATGGGCGCCTGCGCCCATCAAATCGGCTTGATGTCATGGCCTAGGAGGGACGGTGAGGCCAGCTGCCGCCGTCGGTGGTGCCCGGCGGCGAGAAGAAGTTTCCTTTACCAACTCGTACAGTATATGAGTTGGTTTTCCTACCAATACGAAGTGGATTCGTGTTGGTTGTTAGATCCCACCTCTGGTGGTTCAGTTCCCTTTCGGGAGTCTTCGTCGCTAGGTGGTTTGGGGTTTCTGGAGGCCCTTGAGGCGTCGGATCCCTCATTGCCTGACGATGTGATGGTTTCTGGCCATCATCTTCAGCCGGTTCGTTCAGCTTTTGCAATGCATGTCGGTTTCGATGTGCTGCCCAAGACGGCGTTAAAAATCGATGTTCTTCGCCAGGGAGGAGGTCGGCTTCAAGCTGGGTGCTCCGGCCGCCGGTGGCGAGGACGACCGGGAGTTTACAAGGACTTGAATGTAATTTCTTTTTCCTTTAAGGATGTCTTTGTAATTTGGGCTGTAATCACCAGATATTATGAATAAAATGGAACCCGGTTCTTCTCAAAAAAAAAAAAAAGCTGAGCTGTGATCCAAGAAGGCAGTTGTAATCATGTACCCCTAGTTGATCGATAAAGGGTGGTGGTGTTGCTAAAAAAAAAAGCTGTGATCCAAGAGGACCATACCAACCCCACCTCAAGAAGGAAAGAAGAAAAAAAAAAGAGGACCACATCAAACACGACGGCTTAAACCGGATTATCTACAGTTCAAAAAAAAGGGGATTATCTATTGATCATTTATAGTGAGTGAGATCTATCTAGCTTGCACATTTGCAAAATGAATGGCTTAGATCTGCTGTTGCATTTGAATACATCAATGTATTTATATAACTTATTGTGCAGATGTGCTCCCAGATAGGTCTTCAAAATTGATTTAGTCGGACAAGAATGAGGCCTGTTCGGCAGGCTGTTTTGCAGCTGTTTTACTGTAGCGGCTGCTGAAGAAATAATTACGAACACTGTAGCGGCTGTTAAAGAAATTAGCTGCTGATAAGCAGCAGGCTTGACGAACAAGCTGATGGCCTCTATTGGTGATCGGTTGCCGTACACGGCCGGCTGTGACATAGCTGGCCGGCTGGTTGCGTGAGCGAGCACAACAAGCACAGCGGCGCACCCCGTCCCTACGCGTGAGAAACTTGAAAGCAACACGTAACCAAGCCGATCCACGCCATTCTCGTGGATCCGCACCAAGGAGGAGAACGGGGCCTGAACACGAAACCCATAATGTCACCGACTGCCGATCCTACTTCATGTCGCTTCAAATCGACACTGATCTAGCGCCGATCTCGCTGACCCTAGTCCTTGTGACACACTAATCTATTAGTGCCGATCTCACTGATCTAGCGCCGATCTCGCTGACCCTCGTCCTTGCGACACACTAATCTATTAGTGCCGATCTCACTGATCCATCATTTAATCCAAATTAGCAACGGAGACAGGCCAACCCAACCCAATCCGGAGACGTGAATGACTAACACACGACACGCCGAACGAACGCGGGAAATGGGAGATAAAACGGCGAGGGCCGTCGCCCATGGACCGACCCCACACCACCCTCCCGAGTACGGTCGCCCCACTCCCACGTCCCACCCGCACGCGCCGCCACTCAGTCAGAAGTGCGGCCGCTTCACCGACACGCGCGCCGGAGTCGGGTCCAGAGCCGGGGGCGCGGCGAGCGGCGGAAGGGCGGGCAATGGTGTCACCTGGTGGAGGAGGGGCAGGCCTGTCGCGGTGGCCGGCGGCTGAGGAGGTGAGGGCTTGCAGCATTGCGGTGGGGGCGATTCGAACGGGGTTGTTGGGCGTGGGTTCGATCTCGCGATCGTGATGGTTGGCTAGCTCGGAGTGGAATTTTTTGCTACAGCTGCGGCCTGCGAATCGCGATTGTGGCACACCGCTGGCCTGGCCGGTGTGGTGCGCGGACGGGGATGGCGCCGGCGTGTCACTACTGTTCTAGTTACCGCTTTCCACTAGTATTTCCTGGCAAATTCGCTGGTGCCGCAGTTTCCGCATTTGGGTTCTGTTCTGTGACGATGCTGATTGCAGGTGTATCGGAAGTTTCAGTTTTATTAGATAAACAATTTGCATCAAAATTGGTGACAGACACAGTTATGGTAGCTCGGAGTGGGTGCTGCTGGATGCTCTTTTTGGGGATATGTTCGTGCTCTGCCTCCACTTTTATCAACGATGCAACCGAGAGAGAAAGGAAGGATGCTATTTTGTTCCTTTCGGAATAAAAGGACGTGCGGTTGTGCTTCAGGATTTTGTGTTGACGTGGATGGCTCAAGTAGGGGACTGTAATTTTCCAACTGTTTTACAGTTTGAAGTAGCTCATCTGGCCTGAACAAAACCTTGATTTTAACAGCAGCGTGTCCATTTTTATATGATCAGGAGCTTACAACATATTATAACAATGTGCTGTCTTCCTATAAGCTCATGTGTTGGTGTAATGTATCAAATAATCTATTTGTTGCCATGTATTGGAAGCTCGTCTGTCTTATGTATTTAGTAGCGAAATAACTCAGCAATGTTTCCTTTGTTCTTTTTTGATCCCCTTTTCATCTTTGTTGACATTGCAGCTCGTCTTTGTGCGGCAAAAGGTGGCAGAGATTAGTGGAAGGGATGAAAAAGAGGTTAGGGTGGCCGCTTGCCCTTACAGGATTTGTCCTTTGGGTGCTCATGTTGATCATCAGGTACCTTTGCGCGTTACTATCTTGACATCTTTTTAGGAGATTAATTCATGGTTACGACTGAGGTTTTAAAGTACAGCTTCCTACAAGTTATTCCAATGTTGACTAAATGTTTTGGAGAGTACCTGTTCAAAAGTTTGTAATGGATGCTTTGCATTACCCAATTAAGCTGTACCTATTAAGTATTTCATCCTATAATAGTGTCTTGACATCCGTCAAACTATGCTTTTAACGCTAACTTCTTGTCTACAATCTGGCAGGGTGGAATTGTCACAGCTATGACAATAAATCATGGAGTACTTCTTGGTTTTGTGCCTTCTAATGATTCTGAGGTTGGTAAATACACTATCATGTTGTATGAAGGTTTTCTGAAATTGCATTGCCCTTGGCGACTTTTCTCTTCGCTATCTCTATCATATGCTTGCTAAATTTACCATCAGAGGAAGACCATATGATATCCTTTGAGTAGAACTTCTGCTTTTGTATCATAAAAGAACAATGCATGTCCATAAAATTGCTGATCCTCTTCTTTTTTTCACTTTCAGGTTGTACTCCAGTCTGGTCAATTTGAAGGTGTAATACGATTCAGGTAACACCAATCAGTCTATATTTCCTTGTAAACACATTTCTTCTTCTTTAGATGTTCCCTGTCAAAACTTTATTAACTATAAAGAATATAATTTTTTTGGCCACCTTGGCTGATGTCCCTGTCTGAGTATGAGGGACAACCTGTCCAAAATTGCAATATCACAAATTTAAGGAGTGACTTAAGTTCTCCATCCTTTTTTAACAGAGTTGATGACTTGCAAAAGCCTATTGATAACCCAGAAAAGATAAATTGGGAAAGCTACGCAAGAGGTGCTGTTTATGCACTTCAAAATAATGGATATGGTCTCAAGAAGGTAACTCAAATGCATCTTTCTATTTAACAATCCATATATCTTATGATTTTAGAAACACTGAAAATTGACATCTTATAGGGTATTATAGGCTATATTTCTGGTGTGAAAGGACTTGACAGTTCAGGGCTTAGTTCCTCTGCAGCGGTAAGCACATATATGTTACATAGATGCATTTGAGTTAATGACTTAATGTGACCATTAGACACCTAAACCCATTTTTTATATGTTAGAACTTGGAATGGAATTGGCTGCTGGACCTAATAGTACATATATATTATGAGATAGGAAATAATTTGCCTCTTTTACACACTACAGCAAGTTATGTTCTCGGATGCTCCGTCTTCACATATTTACATTTGTGCCTTCTAGACCTTACCACAGGTTATCAAGAAGCATCATAAGAAAATTGGCATTATGATTAGTGATATGCCCACAAGCTAACTGTATCTCTATGCTATTCAACAGGTTGGTATTGCCTATTTACTGGCTTTAGAAAATGCAAATGATCTGATCATGTCACCTGTGGATAACATTCAGTTGGATAAGTAAGTTGATTCCTTTCCATTGACGGACTGTAAAGGCTCTTAAGGATCACATTCATGGCACGTGCAATTGATCAGTATCAATTCAAAATACAAGTAGTTTTGTTGAACTAGCTGTGCTCCCAATGTGATACAATGGTGTTGCTACTTTAGACTTATTCATGATCACCCACTTAAAAGGTACTCAATTGTTATTGTGGCTGCTTCCACTTAATTCAATGTTCCTGTTTGACAGGTCCATTGAAAATAAATATTTGGGTCTCGAAAATGGTATTTTAGATCCATCAGCCATTTTGCTTTCACGGTATGGCTATCTCACCTTAATGGACTGCAAGGTAATACTTTTTCTTCCACGGAAGTTTATATTACTGCTGTATCTGGTGTAAAGAGTTCTTTGTTGGTGATTTAAGGCTGATGCTTTGTTGTAAAGGAAAACACTTATGGGTTTATATTTGAATGCTGAATTTTGGATACTAGTACTCCGTCCTGTTTTTAATTGATGATGTTAGAAAAACACTAATGGGTATATATTCATTTTGAGCTACAAAATCGTCCTAACATCATCAATAAAAAACAAAGGGAGTAAAAGATTTGTTTACATAGGTTCAATTCTTGATAGAACTGTACTTTGAGCCATTTAAGAATTTCTGCCCAGTTGCTCCTTTATTTTGTGTTCTTTATTCCCAGAGTTTATTAGGAAATGTTCATTTCCTTGTTCTCCGATAGCATTTGTATTGACTGAGACTCTTATTGAGCAGACCGCTTCCCCTTCCTACGCGTACTTCTCGGAGCTGAGTCGAAGCCAGAAGTCTCCGGGACAGCTACCATTCAAGATTTTATTGGCCTTTTCAGGGCTCCAACATAACCTTCCAAAGAAGCATGGATACAATACACGAGTTTTTGAATGCAAAGAGGCTGCCCGTGCGCTTTTGTGGTGAGTTCTGCCAGTATAGCTAAATTTCATAGTGCAAGATATATCCTCTTATGAAAACACTTGTGATTCTTCTATATTACCAGCTCTGACCTCTGATCTTCAATGCGGACAAACTTATTGACCATGTTGTTGTTTAAATTCTCAGTGCTTCAGGCAATGAAGAAGCGTCACACATACTTCGTGATGGTAGATCATTGTTGTTTAAATCTAAATGATTTTTTTCTGTGTACAAGGCTACTTAGTCTGACAACTCTTTTTTGTTATTACAGTTGACCCAGCTGTGTATGAGGCCCAGAAGGTACCCAACTGCCGCAGCTTCATTTTCCTAACCATTTCTTGTATGGAGCCTTGAATATGAGCTCATTATATCATAATATATTCCTTTAGTCTCTATTGGACGAAAATCTTTCCAGGAGAGCTGAGCACTACTTTTCTGAAATGAAGCGGATTGCAAAGGGTGAGCTAATCATATCTTTGGTTTATGCATTTCTTTATATTTTCACCAGTGTATAGTGCTTCCTCTGTTCCTCACGAGTCATGAAATTTTACCATGCACAAGAATACCAAATTCATAGTTGACACTTTATTTCTTTTGGCATAAATGAACCGTTACTACGAGCAGCACCTCATACTATGCATGCGAACTGTTCATACTAATATCTCATATTATTCATGTGAACAGTTAGTAGTAGCATCTCATAATATTCATCAATGAACTGGATCTGCACCTGTTGCGGTCTGTCTATGACCATCCAACCAAAAAAAGGGTCAACAATTTCCATGTATTTCTAGATTCCCTGTGTACTCTACAATTATACTGCTGATTAGAGTTTCTGGCCAGTGGCTACTGATGACTTGATACATTGCGTTTACTGTACGGTTTGACTGGGCATGCATGCTACCCAGAACCAGCTATATAATTCCCTGTTTACTAACTTTCGCCTGTACATGTTGCAACTGAATGTGTCTGGCTGATATTTTTTCAGGAAGAGATGCATGGACCCGTGGAAATTTACAGGAATTTGGGCAGCTGATATCTGCATCTGGTCGTAGCTCCATACTGAATTACGAATGCGGTATGTCCATCAAAACACTTCAAATCAGATCCCACAATTTGTCTACAATTTGACGGCCATACCAGTGCCGGGACATTGTAGATGTTCAGGTTAACTTTCTATGAACAATGCAACGGTTTCTCTGAAATCGCAGGGAGCAAAGAGATGATACAGCTGTACGAGATCCTACTGAAGGCCCCCGGCGTCCTGGGCGCCCGGTTCAGCGGCGCCGGTTTCAGGGGCTGCTGCCTTGCGATCGTGGAGCCCGACCGCGCGGAGGAAGCCGCGGAGTTCGTCCGGGCCGAGTACGAGAAGGCCCAACCTGAGCTGGTCTGCAAGATCCCAGCGGATCGCCGCGTGCTGGTCTGCGAGCCCGGGGACTCCGCGTGCGTCATATTGCCCGACCACCGTTCCTGAATCCTGACGGCTGACCCTGCGCAGCCGGCTGGACGTGTGTAACGTAACCATTTGATCCATTCGTTCCGAAGGAAGTAATAAGCGTCAGTGTGGATGCATTCATTTATATGGAAGAAATAAGATCACAAGTAAAAAAAAGGGAAGCGGGACATGTACTGAATTGTTTGCACCTGTGTTTTAAAACTTCTAGTAAGAAATGGTATACTCACTCTGTTTCATAATACCAATGATTCTAGCTTCGGGCCATTGAAAAATGAGAATCACATATTCTGTTAAAAATTTTGAGGACTAGAATCATAAGTATTGTGAAACAGAAAGGAGTAAATACTATATTGTTTGAGTTGTTATACTACCGTAGAGTAGCAGTACTGTACTGGTGTACCAGCTGGATTTCCGGTAACAGGCCGTGGATTCCCTGGTGTGGTGTGTCGGTTTCCAATGCCTCTCCGCGTCTTCTCCGCGGGATGGGAATTGGGAAGGCGACGAGTTCGGTTCAGTTCATCTACTCCGTTTCGGCCGGTCCGTTGTGTATACGTGCATACAGTATACTAAGCACAAGAACTTGACCAGTCTACCAAGTACTTGTCAGGGCATGTGGTCACTAATCAGCTTGCGCAAAGCGAGAATGGACGCGATGGCACCCGGCACGATCCGCTGTGCCCGCGCACAAACCGTACATAGTACTACTTGGATTCGAGCTCGCAAGTCGCAACCTAGCTCATTTTTTGGTGCATTATTGCGCTTAGGTTAAAGCTCAATTATTGGGAGCAGCGCTACTGTCCAACTGGAGTACAAGTTAACACTGATCATGAACCGTCCGTGCCTGGATCGGAACTTGCAAATCCATTTTCTGGTGCATTATTGCGCTTAGGATAAACCTGAATTATTGGGAGGAACGCTAGTCAGACAAACTAAACACTGAACACGATCCTAATGGAGGGAGTTGTTGCCTGTTTGAATTATGCTACTCCGCGCCCCGTGTCAACGGCGGAATGGCGAAGCTCGAATTGAGGCGCATGTTACGCACGAATCAAAGCTTTTTCACGTGAGGCTCATGTTTCATTCCCAGGCGTTCTCACGACTGAACATGTTCTTTCGTTTTTGTTTTTCTTTTGTGAGAACCCAACGTCACATCGCCACCGGTGAACGAAAAGTGGCGCTGCGTGGTGATTCCGCTTAAACTTGCCGCTGTTTAGAGAATCTGACCAATAGCTTGGTGGCACAGTCTACCAGGAGTATATTACAGGAGAAGAACTTGTCCCCTCTTCAGACTCATCCAAACTGCTACTAGTACACCGGTGAGATACAAGGCACTGATCGATCAGACACAAGGGACTCGTCTCGACCGTACCACGGTAGGTTGTACAATGCATGACACTTTCCCATGCATTGCACGGTGATCATTTATTAGTTGTTTTGAAAAAAAAGAATAATCGGCTGATTGTTTGGCAGCTCTCCAATGACGACGATTCAGCCGCTAACTAATTGCTACTGCTTCCGAATGAAAATTATTGTCCACAAGGCTAGCTAACTCGGGACCAATATTTTATCAGTACAAGCAACAATGCGAGGATGTATAGAGTGTCATGATCCGAACTGATTGAAGAAGAAGCAGAACCATCTTGGTACCGGCCTCCTATTGGGTGAGAAGTGCCGGTTCTCCTGGTGTGGTTGTACTTCAGCGCCGGCCGGTCCAGACGAAGATTAACTGATTGAGTGTACGGATTCTATATTCAGCAATCATTACCGGGCTACGCGCTGCCAGATTCTTTTAGGACATGGGATGGATTTTTTTTCTTTTTGGCAGACATGGCACGGAATTAGAGAGAGAGAGAGAGGGACAATATACTTTTTTTTTTTGCGAATGAGAGGGACAATATACATGATATAATCTTGGTAAGAAATCGTGTTGAACTCATAATTGTTCACAGCGTAAGGAAAATTTAAATGTTTTAAAAGGACTAATAATTGTTCACAGCATAAGGAAAATTTAATTGTATGGTACTATTGTCTTATTGACGTGGCAATTTTGAAATTAGTAGTATGATACAGTTAATGCATTGAGATTGGTCTCGTACATAATTACGAATCTTGAAGCATCAACTGTTCGAAACCCACTAGGTCCTTATTTCAATTCCAAATCGCGAGGCTAGGGAAGTCTCAACGGTTATGAAGATGCTGAAAATTGAGTCATTTTTGGTCCATTTTTGTACTTGCAACAAAAATAAGTCACTTGATTGAGTTGGAATCGGATGATGTATAAAATCGTCCTGTTGCCTCACATATAGAGGATGATTTTTTTTTTCATAGAAACTCGAGTGTTGCTATAGGTATGATTTATTTGTTAGACTTATTTATGTAATTAGATGTCCCGTCATGTACTTGTTATGTTCTTCCTGTAGCAAACGACTCTATGAAATTACACAGATACTTCCTAACGTAGAAGACGTCTTAATATTTCCACCCGATGGTCTTAACCACCGCTGGTTAGCTTTCGATTGTCTCTTGCCATCACATTAAACATGCGAATTGAATAACCCGTCCTCACTAAGGACAAAATGAACTATATATGTTTATCCTTTACTATGTATCTGTCCAACATTTGTTAATTTTTTAATCACAATAATGGTGTTGAGTTTGGTTTTCAATTTTGTTTGTGTACGTAATACTGCAAGAGTATTGGATAGTCTTTTTTTTTAATTTTAAAAAACGGAACTTTCTAAGGGATCTCTAGCTAAGTCCGGTTTTCACCGCTCCCAGACTACTCGCACACTAGACGAGCTCTGTCGGTGTGAACCTCGATTCCCCCGCTTGTACAAGTGGAATTGCATCGTTCGCTTCGACTCTCTCTATATTTCCACTTGATGAATTGTTATAATCAGGTAATTAAGCAGCACCATTAAGCCTGCCTCCATAATACAGTAGAATAGTAGTATTAGTATAAAGCCTGCCTCAATAATACAGTAGAATAGTATAAAGGAAAGCAGCAGCTGCGCTCATCTAATGTCTGAGTGTTTCCTCGCGCTAATTGCACTTGTCACACACAGCAGCACCTCGTCCCTGCCTATATATAGAGACGTGCCCAAGCACCTCAAACACACAACACGCCATGCATAGAGATCAGTAGCTTCCACGTGCAACGTACGTACAACGAGCCACAGCACGATGGCCGGAGGAGCACGTAGGCTCACCGAGCTCTCGCGCCACCTGCACCGGTGCTCGGCGGCCGCGCTCGACAGGGCGGCGTCCTTGCTGTGCTCGCTCTCCAAGGCCTACGCGCACCACCAGGTCACGGAGCGCGCGGCTCTGTCGCGGCGCTCGCTCCGGAGCGGCGCCGGCCAGCTGAGGCGCCGCGCCGCCGCCGGCTCGCTCCTGGTCTACGTCGTCTACTTCGTCGCCATTTCCTGCGCCGGGTACGGCCTCCTGGCGGCGCTGAAGACGCGGGCGGCATCGTCCGGCGCGAGGCCCCGCGACATCGACGTGTTCTTCACCGCCGTCTCGGCCGCCACGGTGTCGAGCATGTCCGCCGTCGAGATGGAGGTGTTCTCCAACGGCCAGCTCCTGGTCCTCACCGTGCTCATGTTCATGGGCGGCGAGGTGTTCGTGTCGCTCATCGGGTTGGCGTCCGAATGGTTCCGGTTGCGGAGGCAGACCGCGAACCGAGCCCGGCGCGTCGAGAGCCACGCCGAGGTCGACCTCGAGCCGCCGGCGACGTCAATCACGGACAACGACGAGACGTCGGCGGTGACCACCAACGGAGACAGCAGCAGCATCCCGGTGGCGGACGCGAAGATGCTGCGGCACGACGCGGTGCGCTCTCTCTTCTACATCGTCCTCGCCATCGTCGTCGTGGTCCACGTCCTCGGCGCCGTCGCCGTCGCGTCCTACGTCTGCGCGTCGCCGGGCGCGCGGCGGACGCTGCGGCGCAAGTCCCTGAACGCGTGGACCTTCGCCTTGTTCACGACGGTGTCCACGTTCTCGAACTGCGGGTTCATGCCGACCAACGAGAACATGGCCGTGTTCGCGCGGGATGCACCGCTGCAGCTGCTGCTGGTGCCGCAGGCGCTGGTGGGGAACACGCTGTTCCCGCCGCTGCTGGCCGCGTGCGTGCGGGCGGCGGCGGCGGCGACGCGGCGGGAGGAGGTCGCGGCGCTGGCGAGGAAGGGCGGCGGGGAGGCCGTTGCCGGCGGGTACTACCACCTCCTCCCGGGGCGGCGGTGCTGGATGCTGGCGGCGACAGTGGCCGGGTTCGTGGCCGTGCAGGCGGCGCTGGTGCTCGCCATGGAGTGGGGTGGCGCGTTGCGGGGGATGAGCGCGGGCGAGAAGATGGTCAACGCGCTCTTCCTCGCCGTCAACTCCCGGCACACCGGCGAGTCCACCGTCGACCTGTCAACGCTCGCGCCGGCCATCCTCGTGCTCTTCGTCCTCATGATGTGAGTACTACGTTATTCCATTCCCTCTTTTACTCTATCTATAGCCTTTATTTTATCATACATGTCACACTTCGGAGTATATTTTATTGCTTGATCATAGCTGATTGTCTCATCTGATTCATGCCCGTTGACTGTATATGTGTACTTAGCTCGTAGTGTTTTTATTCTCTCCAGGGACATTTCATTTGCCGCCCTGGCAAGTTCTAAGGTTGGAACGAAAAGTTCGTGAGCTTAACAGTCTGAGCTCCCGGAACAAAATAGTGATCAATGTTGTCTTTAATATGGTGATATATTTTCTTAATGTAGATGTGTGTAATTTTATAAATATTTATAGAGAGTTTTTTGACTAATTATTTCATAATGGTAGTAAAATGGATTTTTTTACTACCCAAACAATCCACTTTGTCCGTTTCACATCCTAAACAAAATGATGGCTCACTTTACTACCTCAAACAATTCCATTAGGTGCAATTTACATCTTATTGAAGCTTGTCTTTTCCGTTTCTCTACCCACAAAAAGAATTTGAAGCTCAAATTTTGAATGATGACAATTCACATGGCAACCAATGTTAAAATAATTATGACATATTTTTTATATTGATTACATAGTTTAATAGCAAGTAATGTAATATGCATTCAAATGATGCCAAAAATAATAAAAAAATATTTTAACAAAGGGCATCGTGGTAACTATTATCATGATAATTTCACACATCTACATGCATGCTTTTTTCATGGCATCATTTGAATGCATATATCGCTCTCAAGACTTAGAAATTCTCACGTTATATGCATTCATATAACGTGAGAATTTCTAAGCTTTGAGAGCGAACATGCATGTTTTTTTTGTCAATTAATAAGTTAATAGGTACATAGATATAAAAAATTAGAGCCGTTTCCTAAAAAAAAAAAGTTTGAGCCTCAGGACTCCCGAGCTACTCTGGTCTTGGCTGGTAAAAATTAACAAGCCAAGCAGCTGGACTAGTTTACCAGTTCTTCCAATGTTCTTCCAGGGGGCAACTACAAAACTGCCACTCTATCATAGCGCACCTTTTATCATTGAATGGAGAACACGAGAACACGTAGGTATCCTAATGCTGCTGTCAGTAATGATTAATAGAAGTCGTGATGTATTTACCAGTAAAGCTTAAACAGGTGGTAGCCTGCGATCCCTCGGAGCTGGAATGTTCAACTCACGAATCATTGAAACCTTTTCTATGGCCAAGATATCAGGCATACTTGGAGAGTTGGGTTCATGGAACCACAAAACAGCATTCCAAGTCTTATATTCAAACAAGGACCATGCATCACGTGCTAGTTGCTACCTCCATCCATCTGCATCACATGCTAGTTGCTACCTTCAAACATGTGATGGCATAAAATTTCGGTTTTTTTTTTTTTTTTCATTTCCCCAACCTCCAAACACCTTCACTCGCTTGTGACACGGGCTAAGACGCTAGGTTCACCTCGGCCGTTCTGGTAAACAATATAGAAAAAATGATTTTAAGTCACGAGAAAAATATAGAAACTATTTTCTTTCCCAATTACCCAATTTTTGACCAGATATCAGGCATACTTGGAGAGTTGGGTTCATGGAACCACAAAACAGCATTCCAAGTCTTCTATTCAAACAAGGATCATGCATCACGTGCTAGTTGCTACCTCCATCCACCAGCATCACATGCTAGTTGGTTGCTACCTCCATCCGCCTGCATCACATGCTAGGTTGGAGCCTCTTTCTTTCTTTCTTCTTGAGTCCATTCATATCCATGGTCCATGAGGGTGTGAAACCGTGAACTCATTCAAACCGAAAATAAACCAAAACTTTTTTCTTTCTTTTTTCGTCTCCTTGTCTCTTAATTCATTTACTAAGGAAATATCGTATCGGAGAATGTTCTTGCGTGTGATTCAAAATTAGCTATTTCAGACAACCAAGTAGGCACAGACCAACGTTTTCATCGTAAGAAAGCAGTCACTACTGGAAATTTAAGTAGAAAATGATGAAGTGTAGTTTTTTTTTTTGGGACATTCTTTTCTCACATTCTGCTTATTCTTGCTTCTAGGTATCTTCCTCCATACACAACATGGTTCCCGTTTGAGGAGAATTCCACCACAAAAGATTATCCCTCAGAGAGCCAAGGAATCAGATTGCTCAAGAGCATAGTTCTGTCACAACTATCCTACCTGACCATTTTTGTCATTACCATCTGTATCACTGAGAGAAAAAAGCTCAAAGAAGATCCCCTCAACTTCAACGTGCTTAGCATCATCCTCGAAGTTGTCAGGCAAGTTACTCCAAGTGGTTCAAAACATGATGGGGAAAAACATTTCCCATGCAACGCATACCAAACAGATCAATGATATATATGATATAAAAACTTCAAAACATGGCGATATAATGTTTGCAAAATGTCTGAGTAAATGCACATGCCTACCAAGAATACACACTAAAACAAGCACATTTCCGTTCAGGTTTCTTGGTTTACTTGATTCCTGGAATCTGACATGTTTTACCTACGTTTTGCAGTGCTTATGGAAACGTGGGGTTCTCAATGGGCTACAGTTGCAATAGACAGATCAATCCGGACCAGTTCTGCACAGATAGATGGACTGGCTTTGCCGGGAGGTGGAGCGACTCCGGCAAACTCGTACTCATTTTTGTTATGTTCTTTGGGAGGCTAAAGAAGTTCAGTATGAAAGGAGGCAAAGCCTGGAAGCTTAGTTAGATGCACGGCCTGGCACATTGCAGCCCTTGCGCTACCCTGTCCCGATTGCCGACGCGTGGAGATCGAACGGAAGCAGCAGGTGGGCTCGATTGGTTTCGGTTCCACGAAAAACATCAGCTCGGCTCGATTTGTTACGTGATGAGCTGCCGAGAGAGCCGAACAAGGCGCAGCCAGAACAAATCCGCAATTCACATCTGGGCTGGCGGCGCTCCTCCCTGGAGGCGACGGCGCTCCACCCTGCGGCCGACTGCCGCTGTTCACGACGCGGTCTTCTTCCTCCCCTGGCCGCCATCCACAACCCGGGCGCTCTCCTCTCCACACTGAAGGACACGGTGCGCCTCCCGGTCATGGTCGACGACGGTTGGCGTTTCCTCCTGGCCACCGGCGATGACGGCGGATGCTTGCCTCCTCCGACCGTTGTCAGTGCCGGAAAGGCTCTTCACTGCAGTGGGAAACGACAGTGATTTCCCACATTTTCCTTGTTTCCTTGTTGATTCTAAAGGAGGAAAAATGAGAAGACAGAAGTAGAACATAGAGGTCCTCTGCAACACGGAGGCTGGCAGGTCAGAGTTCGACATCTAAAACATCTGACAGAGCTGAGCAAGAATTTGCTCGAATTACTGAGTGACATAGCACTCTCAGACCGGCATGATACTTTTGCTCGAATTACTGAATAACAATATTTGGCCCACAATCTTCATTGCTATGTATTGCCTGCAACATTTGGTTAGTAAGAAACATACCAGTGTTTGATGGTCAGCGTATGCCAACTGAAGGATTGACTCAGAACTACAAACATACACTAAGGCTTCTTTGTACAGGCATCAAGGCAGCTAGCTCATCTTTGTTCTTATGCTTCGAGTGACAGTAGTTGTATGTAATAGGATGCACTTATTTTGATTTAAGTTGACGGCTTTGGGCTGCTAGTTGCATTTTGTAATCTGTATAATTGCTAATAAAATTTCTGGAATTGATGTATGTGTTTGTTCCTGATTTGATTCTCCTGAGTTACTGGTGAAACCTGTTCTATCTTTCAGTTAATCACCATAAAAAATTTTATGAACTTATGTGGGGTGCCCAAAGTGTTCAGCTAGCAGGAGTATACAAACTATGCTCACAAGGATAAATTTTGTGAACTTGGCCTCAAGAATTAGGTGGCCTTGGTCACAGGGAGTAAGGTATGCTGTAATTTTCTTCTCATGACATGTTGATAACAGGGACTAAGAATACATTGAACAAATGAGTATGTATCTAGTTGATTTCTGAACAAAATATCAAACTGAAATATGTTTCCACATTTGCAATCTGAAATGTTTGATTCGTTATACAAGTAAAAGGCAAAGTAGCAAAGTGCATCATTTAAGGATTGAAGCACGAAGCTGCAGTAATGCAATTCAGGCAAGATGATCAGAACATGGGAAAAGTACAGCACAAAGTTCCTCACTGAAACATTCTGCAAGGGTAAAAATGCTGGATCATACGATGTCTTAGGCTGCACTATTTCAGCAGCCGCTTCCTGGTCGACGGCGAGGTTGCGGGCAGGTAGCCTAGGCGGCATGATCTCGGCTGTAGCATCTTAATGGACGACGATAATGGGTGCGGTGTCGGGTTGGGTGAGACCTTGAGTACAGAGGCCTCGACAGCGAGCGTTGACAACTCAATCTCGTCAGCTTTCGCTTCCGTCTCAGGCGAGAGCTATGTCAGGTAGAAACTAAGGCTTCGTAGATCACGTTGGCGCCGTCTCCTCGCTTCGTTGGTTTTGGTCGGTTCCTTTTTCTTTCAGTTGTCGAAGCCGAATCGAGCGAGCCGATGGGTGCCGTTCTTCTCTGAGCCGAGCCGAGGTGATATCGTGAGTCCGGGGCTGGGAGAGACCCGATCCGAGCCCACCTGCTGCTTCCGTTCGATCTCCACGCGTCGGCAATCGGGACAGGGTCCGCAAAGCGCACGATTGCGGACGGTCCTCAGACAATTTTTTTCCCTTGCGCTTATGGAGTCTGATGCAGAATCCATTAAAGCCGCAAAACAAATTGAAATGTTTCCCTTTCTTCTCTCTTTCCCCATTTTCTATCATTTTCATGTAGAAGGGAACCTTCTACTCGTCATCCTTGCACAGATAAACATATAAGGTTTGACAGACCGCAACATCGATCTGATATAGTGATTTAAGGGAAAGCAAATGTTGCGACGCAAATCACAACCAGATTCCCTCCAAAAAAAAAATAAAAGTGACTTCTTGTGTTGAGCATTTCAGAAGAGAAACTAAATACAACCACTTACCTCAGTAATTTAAAGGGGAATTACTATAACCCAAAATGCACTAGTAAGTGCTTTACAGAAAAGAATACTCCTAGATGCAATGCTAATTACAATAATGTTACTGTGAAAAACAGAGAATGAAAAAATCCAAGGGTCCCTTCCCCAAAAGGCATCTTCGGAACCTTTGGATGAGGCTTGGAACCACGAATCATGGTGCACTCACCCCATTTATATATGTATCACAATGCAAAATCTAAGGGATGGAAATGTGCCTTTGGTTTTGAATTTCCCGTAAAAACAGTGTGGAAGCCGCGCAGTTAAGTGGGCCTTGGGTTTCAGCTTGGATCAGGCTTGGGTTAGGGTTCTTAATGCTTACACACTTTTTACTTGCAAAACTTATACTCTCGGCCCATTTTGGTGGGCGTGGGAATTAGTTTGAATCGTACTCTCTCTATTTGCAAAATATTTCAACATTTTGCAAATGAAGGGAGTAACCGTATGAACTGCCAGGTTGTTAAAATCATAAGGTACAAAAATAGAACAGTTTTCAAGATCTAGTTGTCGCGCCACCTCGTCCGCACCTCGTCGTCCACCGCGGGCCGGCCTAGATAGGTCCGGAGGATGAGGAGGAGGATGGAGGGAGACACAAACCCACGCACATAAGGGAATTTAGCGGCGCGCTAATTGACGGCGAGCCGGAGACCAAGATTGAAGACGACCGGGGTGGGCGAACAGGAAATGCTAGAATCCAAAAACAATTAAAATGCTAAACGAACGCCGTCAAAAACAATAAACATACAGCTCCAGATGCCGCAAGCTAAGAAAGTGACCAGACAAGACCACGTCGGCCACCTTGAAGATATAGTAAAGAGCGACTCACGCACGATCACAGGAAGAGGACGGAATAAATTGTTGGACAAGAATTTTCACAACACAAAATTTATATAATCGTTGATGTACAATTGGAGCCTTCGCTGATGTGACGAAGCCCTCAAGCCTGTTTACATCATTTGTTCAATTGACGAAGCCCTCCGAGGAGAATTCCGTTGCCAGTATGATTATCCCGAAGCCCTCAAGAGTGATCAGTGTCGTCGGGGTCTTGTGATCGTGTGCGAAGCCAATCCTTCACTTGAATTGCCGAAGATAAGAATTCCAGCTTCTGCTCCCGTCTACGCCGTGCGAAGGGTCTTCGGTCTTGTCTGTGATTTCCGCGTCCCGTCAGAGAGAGAATGAGGCTCATGGCCCGAAATCCCGTTGGTGATTACAGAGATTCTACTCACTATTTATAGGGGGTGGAAAAAGCCACTTTTGCAGATTGGTCCTTGGTCCGTTCCGTTGTCTAGACATCTTGGTGGCTTCGCTCTTCTGGTGGGCTAATGCCACAGCCTTCGTTCTTTCTTCTGGTGCCTTCGTAGTAGCTTCGGCATTATCCCAACATAAATGCACACGAAGATATGCAAATGCAAACAGGGTAAAAATAGACTATAGCACCAAGAATCTCGGTGCGTCACCCTGTGAACTTAATAGAAGCTAATTGTACGCAAGCAATTGCAAATAGTGCTTGTTTCAATTCCAGCGTGCTGAACCCAGCCAAGTCTATAGAATGAGTCAATTTCATTCCATTGCATATATGGTGAATAAAGAGGGAAAACATTATTAGAAAACTAACATGTCAGTGGAATCGTGAACTTAAAAACCATTTCAAAAGTATATATGGAGGCAAGCTCAATCTAAATAAAAAAAAAAATCCCTCTTTAAAGATGAGGAGCACGCATGCACATACAATTATACTAAGATCCAAACTGAAACTTCATTTAAAATATATAAAATGAAAAATCACAGAGAAAAGGACAGATATAGCAAACACACTATTCTGTCTCTTTCACCCTTTTTTTGTACCTCTCAAAAGATGTTCATGACTTGATATTTTATATATATACATGTTTCTCCCAACTCATCTACATATATCAATTTGTAAACATGTTTTTGAGGGGTTTTCCACACTACCCAACAAATATTTCCGAATAAGAGAACACGGTGTGGGTTCAGAAGAGGCACGTACGGTATAGCGTTTCCTTCAGAGATCGGGTTTGTCCAAAAATAAGCATACCGGGCAGGTAGCTCTCAACATATATAAATCAAACAAATAAATTAAAGCCAATCACAAACATATTATGCTTCTCGGCTCCCTTCCAACTCTTTAAACACGTCCACATGATCGGGTGATATGTACCGATGAAGCCGCAGCGGCCCAGCCTGCATGCAGACATGCAACGTACGTACAAACTTTGTAATAACGAGATGTACTATAGCAGTGGCAGTACATCACTACTATCGTTTCAGTCGTACGTCCCTCGACAGTAATCTGCAAGTCGACGTGTCGAAGTTGCAGAAATGGCCACATGAAAGCCACCAATGGAAAGCCAATCAATGAGTGGATTAGCAAACCTTTTACTATTAGCACCATGTAGGTCAAGAGGGCGTCGCGTCCAGCAGTTTGGACGGACGGAATGGCACGACCTGTAAAAGAATCCAATTCCCAAGTCCCGACGAACCAAAAAAGGAACAGAAATTGCCGACCCAGAGCACATAAACAGGCATCTGGACCCGCACCCGGCCTCCCTCTCCCTGCGCTCGCCAGCGAAGAGAAGGGAAGCACCCGGAGCAGACAGCCAGAAGGGGGCTAGCTAGATCTTGGACCTCACAGGCACGATTCCAATTGAAAACCGACCAATTGTTTATATATACGCAACTGGAGATGCAAACCCTAACCTAAGGCTTGAAATACAAATACCATTTTTTAGCATATCCTGACTACGCGCCATGCCTCAGACCACAGCCTTATAAAACATTATCTCTATTATGTCAAACAAACTTTGTACTACTGCAGCTCCATGTCAATCTTATGGAGGTACAACAACTTGTAGTACTTTTCTTTTAAAAAAAAACTTGTCGTGCCACAAAATACAAGGGCTGATTCCAAGTTTTAGATCTACCACCATCAAAGAGTGGGCTAGTAGATTTGGTCTTGCACCAAAAAATGTCAAACAACACTCCTATCCTCCAGCTAGCAATGCAGAAAAAGAGATGCATCCATCACATGAGCAAAACACCCTGCAAGCCAAGCCAGTAGTAACGTAGGGGTACTGTACTAAAGGTGACAGAGATCCATAGCAGACCCGGAACAAGCAGGCATTTTCTGCTCGCCAACGGGAGTGAGCCACCTAGTACTACGTTGTTACTAGCACTGCAAACCTGCACCATCCGTGTGATTACCCTACGAGGTTGCACTTGCACACCAACCACACTTTGGGGCGGGGGCAGTGAGAGACCACGCAATCCGATAGAGATACGCAGGGCATCACGAAAGGGTCCCAGACCCAAGCAAAAAGTACATAATGCCAAAATATGCACTTGAAAGATGCTCCAAGTGAACAACCAGTAGTGTCTCGAGCCGTATATGGTAAGCATAATGCCCGAACAACAGCGGTCACCGACAGCAGTATCAACCTCCATACCTCCATTGATTTTGTAGGGCCCTGTATTAATCCATTTTCTAGTATTGCATTCAAAAAACTTATAATTTCTCAAAGTAGCAACTCGTGGAAATGGAGACTCAACGCCAATGCTACAAGAGGTTTAGGGTTCAAAAAAAAAAAATGCTACAAGAGGTATCTTCAACATGTCTTAAGATCATAAAATAGCATATGCAACATGATAAAACAGCTAACATTATCTATTTCAAAAAGAAAAAAAAATGGGGCTATCAGTCTCAGCAACAAGCATAAGAAAAGTACTTGTAGCTAAGAGAAATAAAACTTTAATCCTCGCAAAAAAATAGAAATAAAACTTTAACCACGTAAGTATGCGGCTCGTCTCTTCAAATTTATGGCTGCTACGGACAATAGTTAAGTAGGTAAAAAGTAAAAACTCAACATGCCGAGGGTCGCCTCCTGCAGCAGCATTTTTCTAAGAAGAATACCTTCTCACACATGTCGAGAAACCCTCCAAACTCCCTCCACCCTTACACAGGGGCCACGTCGCACCGTGCGAGATCAGTTCGAGCCTTAAACCTATAATTTGAGTGGGAAGAGGCGAGAGGATTTTTTATGTGAGTACCGTCCGGAAGTCAAACTCCCATGGCCAGGCTGCCAACCGCAAGCCTCACCACCACTGCGTCAAGCGCACGTCCTCCAGTTAACTAGATAGAACGAAGCATAATACTAGGATAAAGACTAGCAATGTGCTGTGATACTTTTATTTAGTACCTGCAAATGCAAACTAATAGTACGACTCCTTGACTGATCATTATGAGATCAATACAAACAAGCCATCACATGTTTTCGGGAAAACACCACACACTTTGTTGGTGCATTGTGAGATTCTCATGCAAGATGAATCAAATGCTCCACCGTACCCATTCGGGGCCTAATCAAAGGCACATGCTGCCCGTTCCATAGTTGTCAAGAAAGAAATGGACATGCATTCATAAATCGAATGACAAGAAGTTAATTAATTTGTGCTAATCAAATTTGGTTGCTGGATGCAGTTACTTAAATAGAGACAAATCATCATGGATAACCTAAAAGACCCACTAATGGATTGTCTATTGAGCACACTACTTCGTGGATCTCCAACAGACAGTATATGGCATATATCCAAGCCACCGATCATTTCACAGTCCAAACTAAGACTCCTGCGTGCGGTAGCTAAAAATTATGTGGATCACGAACAGCGGATCACGTGCTCACATGTAGCACTGCAACAAGTTGTGGCACATCTGAATCCCAAGTCCCAACCAATGAACGTGGCTACAATAGCACATCAAGAAGATGCCAGCAAGTGGCCCCACAAAATCAATTTGAAATGGAAATCACTCCTAGGCCAGCCAATTGCTGAGTCATCATATTCCATCCCTAAAATGGAAAACTTAATGTTGAAATTAAAAAAAAAAAATCACTGAGCAGTACTGATATCCACGTTATTCCAGATGCAACTTGCTTGTGCCTATAAATGCACGGCATACCACACCCCTTAGCGATGCACACTTGCAGAGAACACCATACGAAGGCAAAGCAGCCATGGCTGGGGAGGCGAGGGAGAAGAATTGAAGTAGGAAGAGAGGGTGTTACGGGGCAAGCTTCTTAGTCTGCTAGGTTGCCACGCGCTAAGAGGCAGAGAACGGGATGCAGCCAAGGATGACTTGCCGGCTCCTTCGTTGTTTTGCTTAGGCTTAAAGAGTTAGCCGGCAAGTCTGTCCTTGGCTACACCTAGCTCTCTTCTTCTCGTGCGTGGCCATCAAGCATCGTCAGGAGCTCTAAAATCAACATTAACGTCAGATTCGTAATGGAAATGCGTGAACCAATATAGATGTAAGCCCTAAAAGGTTTGTATCTCAGTATCAACTTCTACTTGAAGTCATATCTCTTCGGCTGGCTCTATCTTTACATTTTCATGTGTTATTAGGAGTTGCAAAACATTATGCTGTTTCCTTCTTCAGTTGAAAGGCGTGTCTGTGCAGAGTATGAAGGGCTGCCTAAACGCTAAAGGCTCAACTTCCACCTGATTTCTCATACCAAATTATTTATGTTCATATGTCATACAATACTATCACTGTTTTGTACCATTATCGTATGCTAACCCGGTGTCTGAAGGAAAAGCATTACTTACTTGTTTTGCCCCATGATGCAAACGAAAGGCCACAAGTAGTATAATAGGCACAGCATGACAAGATTCCTCAAGGCTCCCTCTCGGCAAAAGCAAGTGTCCTTAAAAATGTATAGCATTAAGATTATTGTTGTATGCAAAAGGAAACCTGCAACATATATATTACATAATAAGCAGTAAGCTACATCAAGGATCGGATGCACCATGTTGACAAAGTGGCATACCTTATTCAAAAGAAAAAAAAAAAGAGCCATAAGAATAATGTTTACCACTTTCTCAAGTAATCATCCTGCTTCATGTGAAAAGCGGTATGCCTTGTTGCCTTATCATTTTCAACAGGTCAGATGGCTAAAGCCTAAAAGCAAGGACGTGATATCTGTATCTCACTATTAGCATGTAGACAACAATTAATTATACCACAGGCAAACGCTCGACATCAGATTATGACGATAACTCTACTTGTAGAAGAAAATTATTACTACGAAGTTGACTTTGGTATAGATGCTTGCATATATTTCGTTGGGCTTGGCATCAGATAAGCCCGTGTTAATTTAAGACCACAACCGACCGTCCATTGTCCTCGGTTTATGAACCAAAAAAGAAAGAGAATGAAAACAAAGTAAATTTTGCATATGCATTTTTTCTTGGAACATTACAGAAATCAATTCTTCGTGTATATATGCCTGGTAGACCTATTTTTATAACGCTGTTCATTATTAAAACAGGCACTCTTTGGAATTGAGGAGAAGTATAGGGATTTTGGAAGATTCAATCCCTATCGAAAATTTTCCTATGAAGCTTTTGGAACACAGGATTGAATCCTACCAAACCTTTTGAAAGTCCTATGCTTTCCTACATAGTGATAGAAGTTTTGGAGGAAAATAAACATGAGGTTCAACCTCTTGGAAACTTTCGTATGTGTATATATCTCTTTCAATTCCTGTGTTTTTTTTCTGTGCTGCAACCAAACGCTTCGTAGGGAGCTTTCCTGTGTTTTTAAATCCTATAGGATTGCAAAGGATAGCTAACTCCAATCCTGCGTTTTCCTATGCGTACGTTTTCATAATCCTTTGTTCCAAAGGGGGCTTTAGAAATGATGACTAGCCAACCTCATAAAGGTGTCCTAATCAGAACCACGATTCAAAAACTTCACACTGAAACGGTGCAATTAGACAACCAATTTTTATTCCTGATCAACTACATTTTGCAAATAGGTCAAAATATCAGGTTCTTTTCTTTATGATAGACATTGACACTAATACAATCATTGCAGCCTACCTATTTAAAAGCGAAGCACAAAACTTAATAACCAAAATAAATTCATCTCTAACTATATCCGAAAATACATGAATTGAGATAAACCCTTTTGGATAAATATGAGAAAAATCAACTAGCTTTTCAGCCAGTCTGAAGGGACTTGGGTCCATCCTTCTACGCAATTTAATAAGCCCTAAGAATATGCCCAAATGAATATGTCTATGAACAGTTGAAAGAGTGGATCTGGCAAGAGGTATCTCAACTTACTTGCACATTTTTAGAAAATCAACACAATTCATGTGATCGATATCTATCACATGGCCATTAGGTGCATATAAATTCAGCATTACCGTTTTTCAAGGGAAATTCAGTATTAACGTTAGAAATGAAATCAAGCTGAATGGTTATTCATATTGATAACACAATTTTATTTAATAAAATACCATAAACATATGGTTCTCCTTTGTATAGGTTTTCCTTTTCTTTTGGCTGTATGGTTCCCTAATCATCTTGCTTTCTCCGCCCCTTTTAATATATTTGATTACCACTGTAGGGGCTTCTGCTGTATTCCCTTTCAAACAATACTACATACACACTCCTAATCGTATATTAGATAGATTAGAAGAAAATACAACTAGATAAGAGGCATCATTCGCTAAAAAAACATAAGAGACATTATAGCACTAATTAATATTGACTGGGTGCACAGTTACATGTGTTTCAATAAGATACCACACTCCCATGGGCATCATAACAATTCTGATATAAATGATATGAGATAGCAATGCAACGCAAAAGATAATATCTGGAGTCCAACAACATACTCAATCTTAGGGTCAAAAAGAAAAGAAAAAAAAAAGAAACTAAGATTCTCTCTAAATGTTAGGTCAAGATTCCCCACTATCGTGTTATGAAACTACCCAATTGCACATTTAGCACTATCATGTTTTACTGAAATTCTATTTTAATATGACACTGCTTCCTCACTATATTCTTTTGGAGACCAAACTCAAATAGATCCGGTGGAAGTAACGCTTATCAATGCCACTTTGTTAGAGCTCAGAAGAAATATTTGTTAGAGCTCAGAAGAAAGATCTGATGAATATTAACCGTTGAATGTTTGTTTAATCAGAAGAAATACAATGCAAATGAAGAGAGATGCTTTGTAGACTTCAACAACATTTTAGGTTGGAACTGAGAAATTTCTGGAGAGGAAAACAAATGCATCTTGATCGCTTATATTCGCAGAGATTTACTTCATGATAAAATTAGTGTGGACTTTCAGACCTCAGAGATCGAATAGTTAACTTCATTATCCAACTTGCTGTGCGCTTGTGTTACTTAAGATCCTAGTGTTAGCACACAATATGCAATTACAGATAATCTAACAATAAATAATAATTAATCAGGCTAAAATAGCTTCAAACGAATAATGGATCTATTTGCATCTGCAGATGTGATTTACCTTTCCAGTGTTCCAAGGTTTCAACTGATATATAATGATCCCGGAAATAAAAAAGACCATGTTTTAGGCAAGCATGCAAGGAAAGCAGCAAGTCTGTTTGCAAATATTTTTCTGACAATGGTGAGTTAAATCAACGACACACATCAATGTACCCCACATGATCACAGAACTGATTTGTTCTCAGGAAAGTGTATGTTATTTACACTACATTGTTTATGGGAGTCCAGAACAGGTGCAGTGCCTTCCTTTGTCTACTTTGAATAATCAGAATAGCAGCAAGAGATCAGTAAGCTCCTTGCACAGTTTGTTGCAAAACCCGTTGTCAGACCTGATTCATCGCCCTTTATTCCTCAAAATGAAGTTATATACATTAGCATCACACCACGTTCTACCGGGCAAACAATGATGATAGTGAGCTCCAAAAGGAAACTAAAGTCAGAATGCTTCAGCAAAAATTGGAAAATAATGCAAATGCATCAGAATTATGAATCAGCACCATTAAGCAGATACCGTCAAACTATGGAAGTTGAGCCAATGAGACTCCATCCTGGTGCACTCCATTAGTAAATGCTCGGAATTGTTCCTACCATACCTCATTCTCCACATGAGCTTCCATCCTTGCAAACTTGTTCCAGGAGAAGTGAGGTTGGCCTTCCAACAATGTGAAGTAGATGTTTCTGATATTGTGTGGGAATCTCATTTAAGAAGATTAAATATATCAAAGGTTCTACTTTCCAGTTCTACAAGCGTTCTCAATACAGGCTAACCCTCCAACGCTCACGACTCAAACAGACGACTAAACACCCTGGTGAAGATGTCTCAAATGAGCCTAAATAAAACCTACTCCCTCCATTTTTAAATTGTTGTCACCGTTGACGTTTTTAGTTATGTTTGACTTCGTCTTATTCAAAAAAATTTAAAATTTATCGTATACTTCGCTATAATTTGTTTTATCACTAAAGAAACTTAAAATATAAGTTATAATTTTGCAATATTTGAGCTAATATTTTAAATAAAACGGGACGGTCAAACGTAACTAAAAAATTCAAAAAACAGAGGGAGTAAACAATTTGTTTCAGTGATTCAATCCACCACAAGCAACAATCACAAACTGGGGTTAGTTTTACATAAGCCAATTAACCGGATTAACCTTCAAAAAATGGATATCGCCCCGATCGTCTCATCCAAGTACGCACCACACCAGGCAGCCACTCACGAAGCGCACGCGTCGTGCTCCGCTCGACCGGGCGGCCTGGGCAGATCGAAACGCCCCGCACAAAATTCCCACGATTCGGCGCCGATTAACCCCCATAAACCCAACGAAATGCACCAATGTCTCTGCAGGGCGAGTGATTCACGCATGGTCGGGGAGATCACAGGCAGGGCGAGTGGAAGACGCACCTGGAGGAGGGGCCTGCATTCGCCGGTCTCTGCCGCCGCCCGTCCCGCACACGCCGGCGGCCGCACATGCTCCCTCCGGTCGCGACCTCCCAACTCGCTTCGTCCGCGCGCGCCGTCCGGCCGATGGACTAATCCCGCCAGCTCGCAGCGGCCGCGCGCGCCTTCCCGCAGCGAATTCTTCCGCACCCCCGCGCGCGGCCGCGGCGGGGGCATGGGGCTTCGCGGGGGTCCGAGACGGGGAGGTTTCGGTGGCGTTGGCGCGGAAGGAACAGTAGCCGGGCTTCAGGGACGGCGGCACGGCGCCGCTTCACTTTGGGACCCGTGTGGCGTGTGCTCTCTCCAATTTTACACAATACCCCTCGAGAAAAGCTTCATTTCTGCAGAAGTTTTCTCGAAGGACGCGTGCCGAGGGGGAGCAGTGCAGCTGTGCTGGGCTCGCGAAGCTTTTTCAGGCCGCGCTATCATTTGATCAGGTCTTTCCTGTCGTCTCCTTCGCCTCGACGTGTCGCCGGCTCCCCGTGTCCTGGGTGCCACGTGTGCACGTCACCTTCGCCACGTGTACGACCACGTACACGCCATTCGAGGCCTGCAAAACCGGATTTCTGAGTTCCTGCGCCTTCTGCTCCCGCTAAAATCTGTTACCGCCCGTGAACGAACAGGGGGAAAGAATCCTCGGAAGAACAGCAGTAGCAGTAACACGAAGAGGAACCTGGAGAGCGGTTGCGACCAATGGCAAACAGCAAGGCTCTGATCGCTGCCATGCTGCTCTGCTTGTCCTTTGTTCGATCCCAGGGCGATGCAGGCTCTGTCGCACCATCGACTGAGCAAGAGCAGGAAATTCAGAAGCTCAAAGGCAAAGTTGCATCCTTAGGTCAGTTTCGCTCATTGATTTACTGTTATTTCTTATCGCCATATACTAGTACGTCTGTAGTTCTTATTCTACTCGTTAGATTAGTTACTGACACCGAAGCATATAACTGCGTTTCTCACTTTCTGAGACTTTTTTCCTTTACCATCTCCGGGCATCTGAAATTGGCCATGGTGATTCCTTTTATTTTGTATATGGTTTTAGAACTCCAAGTCTAACTTCAAATGAACTAATTACGATGGGTCTATGGTGTGAATTGTGATACAGTGATAATTCGGTTGTTTTGGTAGTCAGTTTTAACTTTGCTGTGCAAAGAAGATTTACCTGATTCCTTGCTATTTACTGGGTGAAAGAATTAAGTTCTTTGGCCTCAGAGGATGAGATCAGCAGGAAGAACGAGGAGACCTTACAACTGGAGAGTGTTGCCAGAGAGAGGGCGGCACAGATGGCAGCATTGGCTAGCGAACTAGAAATCTTTCAGGTGAGGTTATATGGTTTCTCTGACCCATTTAACTTGAGAGTAAGTGCTGAGTAACTATATGTTTATAATAATAACTGTTGTTTCAGTTGTTTTTAACTTGAACGCTCAGTTGCGTACTTGAGATCATGGGTTGAAGTCCCAGCTCTGTTTATTTGTGATATATCTTCTGACCTTAAGTTTCTTCTGAATGCTATCGTCTAGAAGGTGAATGTGGACGATGAATCTGTTATGAAGGCAAGCACTCACAATGCACTGCTGGTGGAACAGGTAACAGAAAGCACATTTCCAGTTGTTGGTGTTCCTCCAAAACTATTTGGAAGAGAATAACGTAACGATATATGCAAACAGATCAAAAGGTTGGGTAGTGATTTGGAAGCTCAAGTTAGGAAAGGGGAATCATTAGAAGTCCGGGCTACTGAGGCTGAGAAAATCTCTCATGAACTTACTCGCAAGTTGGAGACTGTAAGTACATGTTCAAATATGAGTTAGCATGTAGTCTCGCACAATTATTTTTTGAAACATAAGTTGCATAATTTTCAGGTTAAGAAGACCAATCTTGAGCAAAAGAAGAAAATTGAGGAGCTAGATCGAAAACTTCAGCAGGCGCAGGTTGGTACTTGGTAGTGCACATGAGTAACGATTGAAAGGAATTTCCCAGAATTATTTATTAAACATTTGCTTCATGTAATTTGGTCAGGACAAACTTACTGAATTGGAGAATAAAGGAAAAATGAAGGCTGAAGAGTTGGGAAAGGTACCAGAACTGTTTAGTGTTATTTAGGAAGTCTGATATGCTTTCTTTGGTTCCTAACATGGCTATTCTATTACGAAATGATGGCACCATTACTATACTCGCATTATGGTTTGTTTTCAGGTTCATGGCACGTGGCTTCCACATTGGCTTGCAGTGCATGTTGTACGTTGTCAGGTTAGGCAGCATCTTTGAATTGGAGTCTCAGTAGCTTTCAACTTCAATTTGAAAATTTTATGCAATTTCAGGAGTTAGCATCTGCCAAATGGAAGGTCCATGGGAAACCTATGTTTGATCCTCTGATGCAAAAGGTTGTTCTATTTGGTTATTTTAGCGAATGATGATGCCTTGACTATTCTCCCGATGCGATAATTTCTAGATCTTGTTTTGTCGATTGAGCAGGTTGCCGAGAAGTTGACACATGGTCAACAGTTAGTGGAGCCACACTTGCAGACCGCAAAGAATGTAGGTTTTCTTGCAAACTCTGTAACTTATTTTGAGTTTTGTTCATAAAGGAAGAATATGACATCATCTAAGTTTTTTCTATATTAAAAAACTAAAACATCAGCTCTTTCTATTTCTGTACTTGACACCACCTACTAGAATCCTAAAAAAAGGTTATTACCATTTTTGCATTTGACACCATCTATTACTAGTTCCTAATGCGCATCATCAGGTTTAATGACCATAGAGAAAAAGGTGTTATCGTCTTTTGTTGAACTGAAACACTTCACATTTTTCACGGACTTATCTGACACACATTTTTTTCCCCTCACGAAGTTCGCCAAAGTGCGTATCAACTCACTGAGGAAGACTACCGCGCCATATGCATCAGTCATGGCTACCAAGAGCACCGCGGCATATAGAGTTTCCAGAGATGCTATACAACCATATGCGGTGAAGGCTCAAGAATTCGCACTTCACCATTGGCAGGTGCTAATTCAGTCCCGCGGATCAGCCATTTCATCGCACTGTGCAGCTGTCAGCTGACGCTGACACACTGAACTTAATTCTGAACCTGAACGGTTTGTTTTCCTCTAGGAATCCAAGAAGCACACCCAGCCGTACATCAATCAGATCGTTGCAGCATCTGAACCTCATCTTTCTAGAGCACGTGTGGCAGTTGAACCTTACTCCAGGCCGGTAACATCCTTTTGGAGACGGCTCGTTTCGTCGACGAGCTTTTACCGCGGTCAGGTACAGCCTCCTGCTGAATTCCAGTTACTCTATCGCTGATGTTCTGTACCGAAGTCTCAGAATCTCATTGCTAACCGGCGCTGTACAGGTTCAGAAAGGAGTTGAGCGCTTTATGGAGGACAATGAGCTGCTGAAACCCCTCTCAGACGATAGCTTGACATGGTTCACGGTAATCAAGCTCCTCGGTAGACATTAGTGCCGCTCAAACTCATTGCGCTTCTAAAACTCGCCATGTTGTTTGCATTGCAGGCGTCAGCGCTGCTCACGTTGCCGATGTTCTTCATCTACAGGATCCTCACATCCGCTTTCCGGTCAGTCAATTTGCACCTGCAGCGTCCACCTATCTGACCGTTCCGACCTGACCTCTGTTTTCCCCTTTTGTGGCCGTGCGGCATCCTGATCCGCAGCAAGAAAATTCAGGCGGAACCGAGGCACCGGCGGTCAAAGCAAGGACGCGCGCGGCCGAGTCGCCAAGGAGGGAAGAGTCCGAACCACTTGGCCACCACAAAAGCTATGATTGGTAGGTACTAGTACGTGTGCAACCAATTAAGCAACTTGTCAACCTCCAACCACGTTCCTCCTGGTTGACCCAACCCGAACCACAAACAAAACACGGTGACGCGCTGTCTTGAGAAGGGTTCAGAACCTGCGAGGAGGCTGAACTGAAAACCAGCCAACCCGGTGATGGTGGCCTTGTCTGTCTGAACACTGAAGCCTTCCTCCTGGTTGCAGGTGGTTCTTCCGCGTTGACCGGTGCTGAAGCTGCCGAACAGCGGAAGCTTCCTCTGCCTGGACGATGAGCTGCGGCGGCCGCCCATGGAACGCGAACCTCCTCTTCAAGATCAGATCCTGCGGAAGCTGTGTCTATAGGCCGACACGTATACGCACACACTACTCTGTAAATGGCATCGACTGTTGTTCTGTCTATCTTTTGTTTGACGCTGTGTAAATGATCTGGTTTCGTGTTCCTGGCTGGCTGCGTCGTCCATCGCATCTCTCATTGGTGCCATGATGCTGTAACCGTGGGACAGCTTGGTTTCCTCTGTTTCCTGTGCTGTGCCTGTACGACGCCGGCGCACGCTCGCAGCTTCCGCGCGGGGTGGTTCTGCACCTGACGACCTTCCTGAACGCGACTCAGCGAGTGGGCACGCTCCGTGGCCGTCACGTCCGCGCGCGGTGGAGGGACCGGACCTGTCGGCCCGGGAGTGGGCGGCGCCGCGCGTCGTCGACCGCGACGGGCACCGGACGCCGACCCGTCGTTGTCGAGCACCACGCAAGCTTATCGTTTAACCCCGTTACGCAGCGGCGGCAGCAGCAGCGGCAGAACGTGCCATGTGGAGCGTGGGCGACGACCGGCGATCGCGTCTTCTCGATCGGGGAACGGGGTAGGGAGGATTCAGGTTGAGGTTGGCACTCCTACTCTAGTACTGCGACGGCGCGGCGGATGGCTTCTGTTGGCAGGGGCGCGTGGGAGATTGGCAGCGTGTTGCTTTGTTCCGGGGGGATATGCAGTTTCGTTGGGTCTTTCCGTGGACGTAAAAAGCGATGGATCTCGTCATCGGCTTTCGTAACCGCATTACCGATAATGGGATGCCATTTGTTTCGCCGAACCGCGTGCGGGTGGCGTCGCACTTGCGGCTTGCCCGACGAGTCCGTCCCTTGTCACGGCTTGGTCCATCACCGGTTGCGTTACGGTGGCGGCGACCGGCCAACATTCTTGGTTCGGTTGTCGCCACCCCATACATAGCTCCTGGAGGAGGAGGAGAATGATGTAGAGCTACTAGCTTGGCTTGTGCCATAAAGAAGTGCCAAAACGGCAATGGTGGGAGACCAACAACCATGCACCAACACATTTTATTTCTCGAAGAAAAAAGGAAATGCTTTATTTATCATAATAATTATTGTATTTCCTAGGTATATCATAATCATCAATCAAGCACAACCAAAAGAAGCAAGCAACAGCCAAACCAACAAGCGAATCGAAACGGCTGCGTGTCTTTCCTCGTTTGGCCTCTTCCTGCCCCTTCGCCCCGTTTACTCCTCTCTCTCTCTCTCTCTCGCGTCGCGCGCGGGTCGGTCAGCAGCCGCCGGCCGCGCACCTCCCCAACCAGCTCGTATAAAACACCCCGATTAATTCGTCGCCCCCACGATTCCTCGATCCCCGAATCCCAGCCGCCCTTCGGCCCCCACCCCCACGACGCGCGCGGCGGAGCCGGCTCCCTCCTCGCCGGTTCGGGCACCTGCGTATTTATACCGGCGTCCTTCTGGCAAGCTGAGGAGAGGCCCTCTCTCGCCCGGGTGGCGGTTTCGTTTGGCTCGGATCTCGCGCGCCGCCGGGCGGGCGCTGTTCCAGGTGCGGGAGTCCTCCTCGCCGTCCTTCCTTCCTTGCTTGCTGTCCGATTCAATTCCAGCGCATTCCATTACTGTAGTCTGTAGATGGATGGAACGTGCTGTGTTCGGCGTGTGTCGTGGGTGGGTTCGCGGGACGGCGGGATGCGATTGGTTCGTTCATCTGCTTGGTTCTGTGTGTTTAGATCGTGCTCGATTTCTGGACGCTCGCATGGTGAAATTCGCGTAAATTCTCGACGAATTCTGGCTTCGTTGGGGGCGTCAAGTTGAAACTTTGGGTAATCTTTCTTCGTGCCTTTGTTTCGGTGCCTGTGGGCTGAGAATCCTCGAGTAGGTTTGTTTATGTGAGTCGAGAGGTTTATCTGTCCACACGTGCTTAGATCAATTTTTTTTCTGTTAAAATGATGTTAGTTATTCTTTCCCGATGGAAAAAAGTACCACGAATATTCATTTTATTCTGGGAATTTTGCTTTATTACTGTCAAAGACAGTGAATTCAGAGAACCTGTGCTGCCACAATTACGTAGCACTAAAACTGCAGCTCGTTCTTGTGGATTCATGAAGTTTATGGTCTCTCGAAACTTTGGTTCTTAGGTCTTGTCTTGTTGCCGCATGTCTGTGTCCAGTGAATTACTGAACATTGGACAATCAGCTCCCACATTGCTTGTATTACTGCCGGCTAAAGGGACAGTGGCATTTTGATCAACCAAAAATTTGTACTTTTGCAGGAGGACTTTTTAAACGGAAGACGATTTTCTGCCCGAAGCCAATATCACAAATTCTGGTGGTAGTCTTGAGAGTAATGAGGGTTACGCACTCATTGTGAGGGTGAAATAGATGAAGGCGCATCAAGTTTGGCAGTTAGGCACTAAGGATATGAAGGCCATTCAACTTCCTCGCCAGAGAACTTCTGCAAAAAGATGTGTTTGGCTGCTGGTTGTTGCGACTTTTATCTCCATTGCATTAATCTGGGCATATATGTACCCTCCCCCGCATTACAAATCTCAGATGAGGGAATGGCTTCCTGCGGAACCCGCCAGGGAATTGACAGATGAAGAGAGGGCCTCAAGAGTTGTTTTCAGACAGATCCTAACAACACCTCCTGTTCGATCCAGGAGGTCGAAAATAGCTTTCATGTTCTTGACTCCTGGGACACTGCCGTTTGAAAGTTTGTGGGATAAATTCTTTGAGGTACATATCCCTTGTTTTTCTCTTGGTAGATTAAATCATTTTGTGAATTTCCTTTCCCATGCATAAAGCTTTGTTATTGGGTTTTTGCAAATGTTATATTATATCAGAGTGAATAAAATATGCTAAGGAATTAAAATGTAACATAAATAAGCTCTTCTGCCACCCCAACTTGCTTGGGATAAAAAGGCTTAGTTGTTGTTGTTGTTGTATAAAATAGGCTCTTCTATCAAATAGTTGAAGGACAATATCATTCAAGCTGGCAAGCTGTGGAATCGGATTGTTTGGTCTTGATTTAAACCTGTTCTTTTGAAATTCTCTACCTAATTGTTATGTCATAGTGCAATCCTTTTCTTTTGAAGGGCCCTACATAACTAATAATAGCCTGAAGTGATTGTTCTAATGTCACAATATGGATACCTTTGATTGTGCAATCTATTGCATTACTATTTACGATCAATTTCATAACTTCGTTTTGCTATATTTGTGACGCTACACCCTGAGCATTTCGTAAGGTATATTTTCCTGTGTCATCATATTTTCTCAATATTTCATTCTTCACTTTCTCGTGATATTTTTGCAGGGGCATGAGGGTAGGTATACCATATACGTTCACGCCTCACGGGAGAAGCCAGAACATGTCAGTCCCTTATTTGTTGGTCGAGACATACACAGTGAAAAGGTAACGTGATTTTTTTTTTGATATAAATGCAGTAGGAGAGGCTCCCACTGCGCTAATGTTTTTGAAAATGGCATTATGTAGCCTTTTGGTTTCACCTTAAGAGCATACTACTTGAAAAAGGCATATTAATTCCAGCATTATGTTTTTGACAATATACCTTCTGAATACTCCCTCCGTTTTTAATTATATGACGCCGTTGACTTTTTCGTTGAACTTTGACCAACAATATATATTTAAATAATTACTTTTCGAATGTGAAATGAATATCATTGGATTCATTATCGAAAGCACTTTAAGCTTAACTTATACATTTTTAGCTATTTACACAAATATTTTGAATAAGACGAACGGTCAAACGTAACGAAAAAAGTCAACGGCGTCATATATTAAAAAACGGAGGGAGTAGAACACATCTGGCCACAAGGATCAGAAGCTGGAGATAGTCTTAAATGATAATCCCAATGTTCCTATCCTCTTTTCAGGTGACCTGGGGTAAAATTTCTATGGTTGACGCAGAAAGAAGGTTGTTGGCAAATGCTCTACAAGACACTGATAATCAGCATTTTGTGTTGCTATCTGACAGGTACTCATTTTGGTTTGCGTTCATTCCAAGTCCCTTCACAATATATTGTTTCTGATCTCAACTCTTGTGTGTCACTGCAGCTGTGTACCTTTGCACAATTTTGACTACGTGTATGACTACCTGATGGAAACAAATCTCAGTTTTATTGACTCGTAAGCAGTTTTTCCCCTCAAATATATCTCTAACAGTTATTTGGGTTCTTCACTCCCTAACTCTTCAATGAATTTAACATTGAATGATATCATTAATCTTTCAGCAGTACCCATTTGTTTTTCCAGTTTCTATTTTCAGTGATTCAGTAATGTTAATACCCCTTTGATTTCACTTTTTTTTTTGTTTCCTTATCAGCTTTTATGATCCTGGACCACATGGAAATTTTAGATATTCAAAGAACATGCTACCTGAGGTTAGAGAGACCGACTTCAGGAAGGGTTCACAGGTAACCTTAAGATCCTCGTAATATATTCACGCACAATGTTCATGTGTGCGCACTTTTGAACCAGTTATGTAGTTGATTCATAAATACATACTGTGTCTGAACCCCTATCTCTAAGTTGATGGTTCAGATGCATTGTGTACTGCACAGTATTTTGCCCATATATTCATTGATGCTGCGCACACGTTCTTAAGTACACAAAATTTCTATCTGGACTTGAAGCACTACTTGATTACTTCAGATGGATTTAGTACTGCACAGTCTTTTGCTTATTTTTCCAATCAGGAGAAGTCATTCTGACGGAAGAGTGTATTTTAACTTTTAACTTGGAATTATTTCAGTGGTTCACAGTCAAGCGCCAACATGCGTTGATGATTGTTGCAGACAGTCTTTACTATACCAAGTTCAAACTTCATTGCAGGGTAAGATACTATCTTTTTATTACTCTCTCTTTATGCAGAATAAGAGTTATGCATTTCTTTATCTGTTTTGTCACTACACCTTACGTACGCTAGATTTTTATTTCGATTCCTTAGTTAACATCTAGTTTTGCTCAAAGTTCAGAATGTTTCTTTTGTGAACTAATTTACAAGTTACCATAGTTGGACTAAGTGCATTCTTTACTTTTTTGGTCTGCCACAATAGACTTGGCGACCTGTATTGTATGCTATAGAGTATGTATAGGTATCTAATTCAGTGTTGTCGTTCTTTTTGCAGCCTGGGATGGAAGATGGTCGCAACTGCTATGCTGATGAGCATTATTTGCCAACTCTGTTCTATGTCAGCACACAGTGACTTTTTAAAATCCTGAGATTTGTCATCATTTACAATACCGGATACCCACTGCAGCTCTGCTGATATTGCAATTTTGCATTTGTTTCAACCAGATGATGGACCCAGATGGTATTGCTAATTGGTCTGTGACTCACGTTGACTGGTCTGAAGGGAAATGGCATCCAAAAGCTTACCGGGCAAAGGATGTTACTTATGAGCTTCTGAAAAATATAACTGTATGTGCTTGTGTGTTCATCTTAATGGCTATTTTCATGTTGTTTTGCCTATAGCATGCTTCTAACTCTCGATATTGCTGCAGTCTATTGATACAAGCTACCATGTCACCAGTGATAGCAAGGTTCCTCTCTCTCTTCCTCCCTCTCTCATATCGATGGATAAATAGTGAACTAACACGCTTGTTTCAGCAGAAAGTGGTTACTCAGAACCCTTGCTTGTGGAATGGAGTGAAGAGACCATGCTATTTGTTCGCGAGGAAGTTCTACCCCGAATCCATAAACAACCTGATGAACCTATTCTCGAATTATACACTTTTTTGACCTGAAGATACAGGGATATACAGAATATTTTGTTATAGATATCTTTGTACATTGGAGAACAGCAAATTGGTTAGAAGTAGATGGGCATAGACACAGGGGAGGTTCAGACTTAACACTTACCACGAGGGGTCAGTGCTACCCCCCTAGGCTCTGAGTTAACTTTTCATAGTTCATTTCTCCTGATTTTTAGCTGCAGATTTTTGCCATGTATATCGAGCTTAATGTAACAAGGAAGAGCCATTAGTGGTATTGTTAATGATTTATACACACCACCTCCGGTTTTGTTTTGATTCAGAACACAGAAGTTAGGGCAAATTTAACCACGATGTCCTAACGACATAAAAAAAGAATCGGAGAGTACTTTTTTTTTGTCAAAGCTGAGACATTTTCACTCTGCTAGCTGTCATCAAGCTATCCTGTGGAATTCAGTCGTTCAAAGTCAGCTGTTGTGTGCTGCTATGCTCGCAAGACGGAGCAGTGTGGTAGATTGCCACCCGTAGCAGACGGTGCGGAATCGGAATGGAATGGTCGCTCGCCGGAGGGTGACGGTAAAAAAAATATAGCTCAATAATTTGCAGATCCTGTGTAATTACACGGTGACGCATCGTGTTTCACAGATTTAGAAAATGTTACATGCAAGTGTTGTAGTTCCGGAACAGAAAAGAAGGCCGAAAAAAAAAATCTCACGCAGCAATTTTTATTTATCTTTAATTAGAAATAGGAGATGAACGACCTCCAGCTATCACCAGTTCACCACACGAACGAGCAGACCAAAATGTCCGCGTCCGCTGCGGCTGCCTCCCCTGGCCTCCGCTTCTCCTTCACCATTCCCCGGCTAGCTCCTCTCCGCCGGCGGCTCCCGTCCGTTCGGTGCTCCATTGCCGCTACTCCTAGTGCCCGAGCGCCGCCGGAGCTCGTGGAGTCCATCCTCTCCAAGGTAAACTGACACCATTTATTTCTGCAAATCTTTGCATAGGACTTCACATAAGTAAACGGACCTGATATCAGGCAGTTCGTGAGTGAACACTCACGCGCGCGCATAGACCATGGCCGAATTCGCACCCAAAATTCTATAGCTCCCGCCTCCGCGTGCGAAATTTTGGACCCCCGCCAATCACCGATCCGTTCCCCGCGCCACGTCACCGATCCGCGGCATCCGTCCCTGCCATCCAATCTCACCCGTCCATTAGCACAGCATCGAACGGCAGGCGCCGCCCTCCTCCCACCTCTCGCCTCCATTTAAACCGCTCCCCCTCTTCCCCCATTCCCCACTCCAAGTACCACCGCCACCGCCGCTCCAATCTCACCTCCAAATCCCACACCACTTGCGAGGAATCTTCATCAGGCAACCATGTCGGGCCGCGGCAAGGGAGGCAAGGGGCTAGGCAAGGGCGGCGCGAAGCGCCACAGGAAGGTGCTGCGCGACAACATCCAGGGCATCACCAAGCCGGCGATCCGGCGTCTGGCGAGGAGGGGCGGCGTGAAGCGCATCTCCGGGCTCATCTACGAGGAGACCCGCGGCGTGCTCAAGATCTTCCTCGAGAACGTCATCCGCGACGCCGTCACCTACACCGAGCACGCCCGCCGCAAGACCGTCACCGCCATGGACGTCGTCTACGCGCTCAAGCGCCAGGGCCGCACCCTCTACGGCTTCGGCGGCTGATCCGCCCTCCACCTCGCTTCCGTTCTGCAGCTTCGACGTCGTCTGGCCGTGTTCACAATTCTTGCGGTCAAGAATGTTTTAATCTCGCTTGTTTAGGTCCGTCAGTTGCTGTAGTAGGTTTAACTTAATCCGGAGGCAGCAAAGCAAGTTTGTTTGCATCTGGTGTTCGAATTTGAGCTTGTGGTCTGTGCCACTGGTTCATCTATATAAACAAAGCTTCTGTTCCTTGAATCCTGGGTGTCATTACTCATTATGCAAACTAAACTAGTGCTGCATGTGTTCGTTCCATGTGGACTCGATTCTCTGCTATTGTTTGGTTTTTCGTCTCGTTTCTGTGGACCATGCGAGCCAAGAAGTTTCTGCGTTTGACTATTATGATTGCAAGGTCGCCGAGGTTGCTGTGCTGCTTAACTGGTCATGTACGGTTGGGAGCTGAATTTACATTCAGAAGTTACTGGAACCATAAACGAAAACGGTGACCAAATATGTTTGTGTTGTTTCATCCCGTTTAATCGAATACCAAGTCTATTGAGCAGCAGTACTAGCATCTGTACTAAAAGTTGCAATGTGATTTGTGTTTGATTTTGTCAGGTCAGCTGTTTTCTTCAACTAGTACTGATCATTTTCAGTAAGATGTTTATTTGACTTCGTCATATTCTGAACTAAGGTTACCATGAATTTGTTATGCTGGGATTGCTATAGGGTCGCAGCTGTTTCTTTTGCACGTATCTATACTAATATGCTGTCTTTGGCCAATGTTGGTTTTTTTGGGTGCAGGATAACGGCACCATGCTTTTCAATTGTAGTTTTAATCCACGGGCTTGCAGCATATTTTTTCAGTGAGCTTGAAGAGAGCTGCAGACTCAACAGCTCATCTGTAAGTACTGATGGCTCGGCTCATCGCTAACTGCATTGCTCACAAGACATCAATTGCAGCACTAGCAACATCCGAAGAATATAATTCAGAACTCCAAAGGAGAATAGTGCATAGTAAACATTAATAGAACCAAGTAAGTGATCTATTATCTCCATAACCTCAATAATGCATCATGAATAAAACATGACATAGCAGCCTCAAATTACAGAAAAATGAATGAAATCAGCCAAGTTGCTAGGTAGATAATATGGGTTACAATTAATCTGTTCGTGGATACAGCTTGTAGGATATAAACAAACTGAAGGAAACCCTTATCATTAAGATAGACAAAATTCATTGATACAGCTTGTAGAATATAAACGAAAATCTGCCCCTTACAGAATAACTGAAGATAACTTTTATCATTTAGATAGACAAAATTCAGTACACATACAGAGATGTCTCAGAATTGTAACAGCAATAACTTAAGTAACATAGTGCAAACACTCCGGAAGTATACTCCATACGTCACAAAAAACACTATCACTTTACAGTAGTACTAACAAGAGCAAAATTCAGTAGTCCGACCAAAATGTACATTCACAAAACTGCAAAAGGGAAATGGAAGGGCTATACAAAATGGGCAAGAAGATGATTGAAACAGAACCAAGATGGTAAATTCCTCGGACGCTCTGAATGATCTTGGAAATACCAAGCACTTCTTGTTTCTACACTTGACCGGTTCACAATCTGATACTCGAGTACACACCAGAGCAGCCAGATTTCAAAGGGAAACATAGCTGCAGTTCAGATTATCATCACGGGGAGAGAAGACCACCAGATTCGTCTGATGAGGGCTGCAGCGCATTTATCTTGATCACATATTTCTTCTGCGTTGATTTGCTGCTGCCTTTAGTGCTCATGTCTGGGTCTTCTGATCCATCATACCAAGTTCAAACTTCATTGCAGGGTAAGATACTATCTTTTTATTACTCTATGCAGAATAAGAGTTATGTGTTTCTTTATCTGTTTTGTCACTACACCTTGCCTACGCTAGATTTTTATTTCGATAACTTAGTTAACATCTAGTTTTGCTCAAAGTTCAGAATGTTTCTTTTGTGAACTAATTTGCAAGTTACCATAGTTGGACTAAGTGCATTCTTTTCTTTTGGTCCACCACAATAGACTTGGCGACCCTGTATTGTATGCTATAGAGTATGTATTGGTATCTAATTCAATGTTGTCGTTCTTTTTGCAGCCTGGGATGGAAGACGGTCGCAACTGCTATGCTGATGAGCATTATTTGCCAACTCTATTCTATGTCAGCACACAGTGACTTTTTAAAATCCTGAGATTTGTCATCATTTACAATACCGAATACCCACTGCAGCTCTGCTGATATTGCAATTTTGCATTTGTTTCAACCAGATGATGGACCCAGATGGTATTGCTAATTGGTCCGTGACACACGTTGACTGGTCTGAAGGGAAATGGCATCCAAAAGCTTACCGGGCAAAGGATGTTACTTATGAGCTTCTGAAAAATATAACTGTATGCGCTTGTGTGTTCATCTTAATGGCTATTTTCATGTTGTTTTGCCTGTAGCATGCTTCTAACTCTCGATATTGCTGCAGTCTATTGACACAAGCTACCATGTCACCAGTGATAGCAAGGTTCCTCTCTCTCTTCCTCCCTCTGTCATATCGATGGATAAATAGTGAATTAATACGCTTGTTTCTGCAGAAAGTGGTAACTCAGAACCCTTGCTTGTGTAATGGAGTGAAGAGACCATGCTATTTGTTCGCGAGGAAGTTCTACCCCGAATCCATAAACAACCTGATGAACCTATTCTCGAATTATACACTTTTTTGACCTGGAGATACAGGAATATACATAATATTTTGTTATAGATATCTTTGTACATTGGAGAACATCAAATTGGTTAGAAGTAGATGGGCATAGACATAGGGGAGGGTTCAGTGCTACCCCCTTAGGCTCTGAGTTAACTTTTCATAGTTCATTTCTCCTGATTTTTAGCTGCAGATTTTTGCCATGTATATCGAGCTTAATGTAACAAGGAAGTGCCATTAGTGGTATTGTTCATGATTTATACATACTACCTCCGGGTTGGTTTGATTTCAGGACACAAAAGTTAGGCCGAATTTGCACTGACCATGATGTCCGAACGACATCAAAATAAAATCGGGGGGGAGTACCTTTGTCACAAAGCTGAGACACTTTCACTCTGCTAGCTGCCATCAAGCTATCCTGTGGGATTCAAAGTCAGCTGTTGTGTGCTGCTCTGCTTGCACGACGGAGGGTGTGGTGGCAGACGGTGCGGAATCGGAATGGAATGGTCGCTCGCCGGAGAGCGTCGAAATTACTGGCGATCGCGGTAAACTGACGTCTGACGGTAAAAAATATAGCTCAACAATTTGCAGATCATGTGTAATTACATGGTGACGCATCATGTTTCACAAATTTAGAAAATGCTAGTGTTGCAGTTCCAGCACAGAAAAGGAGGCTGGAAAAAAAAAATCTCACGCAGCAATTTTTATTTATTTTTAATTAGAAATAGGAGACGGACGACCTCCAGCTATCAATCACCACACGAACGAGCAGACGAAAATGTCCGCTTCCGCTGCGGCTGCCTCCCCTGGCCTCCGCTTCTCCTCCACCACTCCCCGGCTAGCTCCTCTCCGCCGGCGGCTCCCGTCCGTTCGGTGCTCCATAGCCGCTACTCCCAGTGCCCGGGCACCGCCGGAGCTCGTAGAGTCCATCCTCTCCAAGGTAAACTGACACCATTTATTTCTGCAAATCTTTGCATAGGAAGCAAACGGACTATCAGGTAGTGTTGTTTGGTTTCGTAATCTTAGTTCGCTGCTTGCTACTAGAGGATTTTGCCTTTCTATTCCTGTCGTTCTGCCTCAGACTCGTACAGTGACTACTCTGTCAGTATGTTAATGCGATGTCGTGGCGTGGTAACAACAGGTGAAGGGGACTGACCGAGGAGTGTTGCTGCCTAAAGATGGGCATCAGGAAGTGGCTGATGTCGCGCTGCAGCTGGGCAAGTACTGCATCGACGAACCTGTCAAGTCCCCACTTATATTTGGAGGTAGAATCAATCCATGCTTGGTATGCCAAGCCAGTTTCCCATCTGGTGTTGCGCCATTGTCAGACACTTGACACTGCAAAAACCAGCAACTTATATTGCAACGAACATAGGTGAAGCTTGCTGGCTAATGCAATAGGAGCTTAGCCAGTGACCTATAAGTGTGTTGCATTTTATAGCTGTCGCTGACAGTGATAATACAGCATCGTATCTTAATCCATGCTCTGCTGATTAAGCTGATTTTCATCGTTCCCCTTATTGACCAGAATGGGAGGTTGTGTATTGCTCGGTTCCGACGTCCCCAGGAGGACTTTACCGGACACCTCTCGGCCGCCTGATATTCAAGACAGATGAAATGGTTCAGGTGGTGGAAGCCCCTGACACCGTCAGGAACAAGGTGTCATTCTCTGTCTTTGGTCTCGAGGGTGCAGTATCTCTGAAAGGTAAATTAACGGTGCTTGCCATCTTTGTCTGTTTGAGGTTGCGCTCAATTCATTCGTTTTGAGATCACGTGATGGGCCAGTTGACAGTGATCATGTGCTTGGTTTCACCATATGCCCTTTTTGTGTGTGTGTTGGTAATGTAGGTAAGCTGAATGTATTGGATAGTAAGTGGATTCAGGTCATATTTGAAGCCCCAGAACTGAAGGTAGGCACTCTGGGGTTTCAATATGGTGGCGAGAGCGAGGTCAAGCTGGAGATTACCTATGTCGATGAGAAGATCAGGCTAGGAAAAGGGTCTAGAGGTTCCCTTTTCGTCTTCCTCAGACGAGGGTAAAATGGCATGAGTGCACAATTACATGTGCTTGAAGGCCGTGAGGGATGGGCACTGATATGGTGGTTTGTACAATAGTATATTCACAATTACCCCACATGTAAACTTCAGAAGAAAATTTTGGGTCGCAGTTTTCTGCATATTGCAACATGAGGAACATTGTCACCCATTTTGTGAACGACATGCAGCAATCTGTTAGTTTTGTATCGTGATGATGGTTTTCTGACTTGTGACTGTTTTGGTTGAGTTGCCTGGCTGAACAACTTCCTTTTTTTTATATATCCAATGGCAAAGTAACTTGTTGGTTGAAAACATCCTTATGATGCTGATCGGTATGAGCACTAAGAAATTGCTTGTTTGATATCTGGATTCTGATATACCACCAGTATTGAAGAACCAATATGTTCCATCGATTGAGGACACGCTTGGAATATAGGAATTTTCTAGGATGATTTTGTTGCAAAACATATTAACCTGCGCGATTTTAGGAACCTCTAGTGCTTCGTATGGCGATTGAGGCCGCGCGCTTGTTTGAAGCAAAGGCTTAACAAGTGTTGGGCCCAAACTGTTCCGCGGTTACGCATTCAAGCTGTGGCGACGTACTCTGCTTACTCATTCGAGACAGACGAAATACGCCTCTCCTGCAGGACACGCGCTTTTGTTTTCTTGCTCTTTTTCTCCACCGAGGCTCCGAGAGGACGCCTCTCCGACCCACACGACCTCGCAGTCGCGGCCTCACCCGCCTTCCCTCCCAGCCTCCCTCCTTCCCTCCTTCCTCGTCTCTCTACGCGATGACCGTCTCGCCATGGCGGTGTATATGCGGCCCCCAGCAATCCCTAAGCAAAAACAGAGGCGAGCTTGCGCCTTCTCCTCCTGGTAAGACTTCGAATCCCTATCAGTCTCAGTTTACCTCCATTTCCTTTTTGCTGCTTCTACCGTGCTTTATTATTTTTGTAGCGGGATAACGATTCTGGTCCTGAGTCCTGACGTTCATAGTCTTCCCTTTGGTTGCAGGCAGGAGATCCAAATACTCAGGACAACCTGTGGTAAGGAGTGCACTTATCGACATGTTATAGCTATTATCCATTCATTTGGTTTCTTCACCCAAGAAAAAATTAGCTTGCTTGTTCAACTTAACCTGGTGACTTTGCCAGTAATGGTTAGCCGTAGAACGCGAGTGCAAGGAAAATTCTTCCGGAAAGATGTTATGCTTAAGTTTTAATTCGCGTAGCCAAAATGGTGGCCAACGTTTTCGATAAAGCTTGGGAGTTTGATATCCGTACGTCCATGTTTGCAGAGAGTAATGCCTGTGCGTTTGTTAACGGTCGGCAAGAAGAGGTCCCGTGGTACTCAGCTTCTTGTTGAAGAATACAAGGAGAAGCTCGGTCACTACTGTAATTTTGAGGACACACTCATCAGGTCCAACCCCAAACTGACAAGGTAGGATAAACGCGGTCCTTTAACTTTGAATATGACGTAATACATAGAGCCAAATTTGAACAATCATGGCATCATGAGTGTATTTATATGTGTGGCATCACTATACCATGTTCTTGTATCGCGTGATTTTTTCTTATATGGGTAGATTGGCTTTAGACAGGCAATATTACACATTCCTAAGAGGCTGAAACTCTTATCATATCTACACAATAAAAGAACTATTTTGCCCACTTGTGAATTGTGATGTTGATACACTGAACTTTAATGCATTCCCCAGTGATGTTAAGGTTCAAGTTGAAGCAGAGGACACAGCTATGATGCAGCAACTCAAAACTGAAGATTTTATGTTTCAGTGCCTTCTTATCCTTAGCTCCTGCCTTCTCTCGCGTTTTGGTGTCTGATATTACTGTGTATGGTTAGGTTGTTGTGTTGGATGAAAACGGGAAGGATGTCACATCTGAGCAGATAGCTGACTTGATTGGAGATGCTGGCAACACAGTACGCTCAGCGACTTTATTCATCATCTTAGATACCCTTCACTCTTCCATGACTCCCAGTTTAAATGCTAGAAATATCTTGGAATTTCATGTCAATAATGTTCCTCAAATCATTCAGGGGTCGTCAAGGCTCACATTTTGCATCGGTGGCCCATATGGTCTTGGGGTACAAGTGCGAGAGCGTGCAGATGCAACAGTTAGACTGTCCTCACTGGTTTTGAACCACCAAGTTGCGTTAGTAGTTCTAATGGAGCAACTCTACAGGTGCAATTAGATTCTCTGATGCCACTCTAGCATTTGGTTATAGTTTCTGGGGAGCAACTCCTGTATGGCGTAAGACAAGCTCAACAACAACTACAATTTCAGAACAAGTGGTACTGGATTTACTTGTGAATATTGGATCAGTCACTCGTTTGCGTATACACTGTTTTGCAGGGCATGGACAATTATAAAAGGACAGAAGTATCACCATTAGGCATTTAGGCTTATGCTGTGTCAACATCATCCAGTGCTGTTTGAGCAACCAAGATCTGAAAAGTGAAGACTGTAAATGCATAAGTTTGCAGGTGTAGTGCTCAAGAACTGACTATTGCATTTTCAATCATTCCTCATGCCCACAATGATTAACTGTTTCTTTATAGAGGGAAAAGTTTCTGTGCTACCGGGTTCCCGTGCTACCGTGCTACACTCGGAATAGCGCAAAAACGATTGCAACGAAAATTGCAACAAAAATTGATGGATAGTGCATGCAACGATCTACAATTCATATTTTTGGTTGAGGTGCACCGAGCTCGGACAAGAAGATACAAAAGAGAAATCAGCCTGTGAAAGTAACGGGTTGCGGGTGTGTGATGAACAGCAACCCGCACTGTTCACAGCTGATCTCTTTTTTGTATCTTCCTGTACGAGCTTCGGTTCACCTCAACCAAAAAATGAATGTAGATCGTTGCATGCACTATCATTCATATTTTGTTGCAATTTTCGATGCATATTTCTTGTGCTACAGGCTCGGTGCGGTATCACGAGAGGGGCCGGTTGCACCGGAACTTCTCTCTCTTTATAGATGAACACACATTTGGCGCAGCACAGACCAATAAATAATTCTTTATCGATGGTTTATGGATGCTCCAAGTTGTCAAGAAGACATACAATTCAGCCTTACGGATTAAAGACCTCGTGCTGTCTGCAGCCTTAACCAAGGAGCATATGCTATCAGAAGGGAGTTCTGAAGAAGCCGCAAAAGAGCGATCTAGAAAACTAGTGGCACACCCGAGCGTTCAACATTCAGAGCAAGCATGTCATAAATTTTTGGGATAATTCTTCCTCCTCTTCTTCTATATTGTGGACATTCACCAAATAACCCAGGAACCAAAGGAAAAGAGCATATCCCCCTATTGCCGTAGTATTAACTTGAAGTCATATAATTATCCTTCAGATAGAAGAACAAGAGAAACTCCTTCTTGTTCTAATGTTTGCTTAAAGTTTATATATGTATGATTGCTTAAAAGATGTGTTGGAATTACTTTCGCATTTCACTCACATGGATCTTCTGCTTGTGTTATGTTAGTCAATGCGCATCATCCTCCTGCATGCAGCACAAATTATAAATAACGTTTCAACCGCGAATAATGTATTGAATCTTCACGTCTCTGACAATTTACAACAAATACAAATTAAAAAAAACAAACAAACATTACAATAGAACAGCTCTTATGCTCGGGTGCAGCTCCACATTTCTACACCACAAACTACATGTTATTTCTTCTGACGGGGTGTTTTGCTGCTAGTATCGCAGGACAAACTCAAGAAATTCATGCACCAGATGAAGTGTATTATTCAAAAAGAACATCACGTTAAATTATGAAAATAAACAATGACACAATCAGCAGTATAGACACACTAAGACAAGTCTTTGAGCCGCTTTATGTGATTGTTTCTTTTTCTCCCTATGTCACAATAGTTACACTGCATATGGCTTATTCTGCAGTGGAGGAACAAGGCCTAGTCGTGGTGCTGAAAACCAGGAAGAAGCGACGCAACAAATCCTACGACAACCAGCTGGACCTCTTTCAAGATGCCTCCAAGCCAGTTGCGTCTATTTCCTTCTCCCTCTGCACCTTGCTGGTTCTCATTATCAGCACCAACTCCAGGTTCCTGGTTCTCTGCCGCTTGCTCAAGGTTTGCAGGGTCTGCAAGATATCCCCCAGTGAACAGAAATGATTAGATGAAAGAATATTATACATTGATGCTTCTTACAACATGAAAAACAAGAATGTTGATAGTGCTTGACAAGTGACAGTGGAAAACTATCTGAGTATCAAAACATGAAACACCAGTCACAAGCAACAAACAAACATGATATACATCTGTTCATTCATAAGTGCTGATCATGGTTGCTTTGTGCAAGCGTGTTTTTTCCCTTCCTTTTTTTTTTGACACTATGAACCTCCCATTAGCCTACCCCAACTTGCTTGGGACAAAAGGCTATGTTGTTGTTGTAGTTGTTGAACCTCCCATTGAAGAGCAGACATAGTAGTGAAAAGGAAATCACAAAATTGTGGGTGGCAGTTACAGACTGAAAAGTGAACCTGAAATGGACCATCAAGCGCAGTGCATACAAATAGGGAGTGTAGCAACAATAACTACCACGGGGTTGGTCGTTGCCGTCATTCTGGGCTTGCACAGGAGCCTGTGGTGACGAGCAGGAGCCTGTGGTGGACGAGCAGCCGCACCTCCAGCACGCTGCAGCCATCTTAGGAAAGGTGTAATTGCTCCAGTTTGATACCTGCAGATATAGAACCATGGGGTTATATAATAACAGAGTACTACACAAGAATTGAGGAGAGCAATTATATTGGGAAAAAATATACAACATACAAGTATTGTGGAGCATAAGCCAGCAAAGTACTCACAAGTATATCAATGAGGCAAACAATATGAGAAGAAACAGCCTTTGTTTTGATCCTTCCTGGCTAAATAGAAAGACCACTGCTGCTAATTTGATGATCAGGGCCAAGTCAAGCTGAAATGCGAAGTGAAACCTCCTCACAACAACTTGTCTTTGAGGGGCATTTTGCTGCCTAGCTTCCTGTCCATGCTCTTCACCACCTGGTGCACCAACGCTTTCCCTTCAAGCACAGAGGGTCAGAAAAAGCACGGAATTGGACAGATCACATTCATAATGCTTTGCACTACTCCCCGATATCCCAAAGGCCAAATCAACATGTGAAAGGAAGAAAACATAGTAGCAAACTGCATGGGTATTGTCATTCTCTCAACAAAATTTAACCTTTTCAGGGTCTGCTCACATCTCTAAGCAAGCCTAGGTTAAAATATAGTTTCATTGATCATCAAAAGCGGCACTGCACTTATCTAAGTTAGAATTTCTAGAATCTAGACAAATAAGATAGACCAGATCTATTGGCTTGCATTTCACAGCATCAGCTTGCATCTGATCCCTTGCCAAAATTGCAAGAAATTGCTCTTTCACACCGAATTGCAGAGTTGATCGTTAGGCAAAGACCATTCAAGAATAATACAGCAACATGTGTAAGTTAATTATCGAAAAGCAGCACTAATCTA